>APFE031501405.1:71560-159405 GCA_000404065.3 Pinus taeda
CAACTGCAAGACTGTTCAATACTCTAGAACAAGTTCTGACATGTGTTTGGAATATCTTCTTGGTTGTTGATGCCCATTGCCAAGAAGCGATCCATCCAAGATAAATCTTTCTTCTTGCAGGACGTTTGTTTCTGAAGCATCTGTGTGAAGAATGGCTGGTTTTATGACAGTGCTCACATGGATGAAGATCAAAATAGTGATATTTCAGATGACCAACTCAGTCACAGTGTTGGCATTTTATAATATGTTGTTGTTGTTGTTGTGGAAGAGGAGTAGACTTTGGAACAGTGGGATGTGAGCTGTCATGAATGAATCCAGCACTCTGAAACTGAATGGGCTTTGAGTAGTCTGGAATATGAAAGGACAAGTCCTTGTCATATCCAATACCGGTTATGTGCTTGTTGTGGACAAGCTATTCCCAAGGTCTGATGATGGCCTTGGGAATCACATACTAAGTTTCTGGATCTGCATGTACAACTGTTGTTTTATTGGGTACTAAATCTGAACCAACTATAACATTATTGTCTTGCTATTTATGGGAGTTTGTTTCAATATTTTGAACAGAAACAGGTTCAGAATGATGACTCCACTGTTATAATTCTTCCTGCTGTAGCTTTGTCTCAAGCTACAAAAACTCAATATTCTCTTGTGCATTTTGTAGACAGGCCTGAATGTCTATGAGAGAAACTTTGCTGAATTTTACTGTATCATGATTGGTAGACAATATCAGATTTTTTAGGAACTCTAATACTTCATTGATTCTGGCCATTTTTTCTTCAATGTCAGATTTACACAACTACTACTCAATGTAGAAAAGTAATACTCACTCACAATACACAGCAATATCCTTTTGTGCAGCAAATGATCAGTGTGAAACTAGCAAGCACCGATTACAATCCATTACATGAAAATAAGAGTTTACTCATGACTAGCATTATGTTCTGACATACAACCGACAAAACTTTTCTCCATAAAAGATTACAATCCGCCCACCAAACTCTTTATGCAGCAGTTGAAGCAAGGAATTAATGCACTATAATGAGTTTTAAATACAAGGCCACACTGGGACAGCAGCAACTGTAGACTTGCTTGAATCCTTCAAATACTCCTTCACTTTCTCGGCCAGTGGAAAAGAATAGTCAAGCTCAATAGCAACTATAACCATTCATGATAACATGTGGACTAGCTACAATTGTGGGATTACAGATTGCCAAAGAAAGAATTGTACATAATATCATAATCTTATGTGGAACAATGCACATATATAAACCAAGTCAACATTGCAATTTACAAGGGTTTCATAGTATAAATTCACCAACCGCTGATATGACTACCAACTAAAGGCACTTGACTCACTACTCAACGCACATACCAGAAAACAAACTCGTCTTGTGGCAATGATATTAAAAGCTCTCGGTCGCTTTGCCTTCAGTATAAGATGAGAAATGCCACTAAAACTTAACACACTCACTGCCCTTAGTCGAGGTGTGGAAATGAGGCCCCTAACAACCTTAAATAGAATATGACAACCTCAAACAGAATATGACAACAAGCCATTGATGTTGTTGGAAGACGAACTCAGCTTTCGAATGCCTGGACTAAGTATTATCTCCAGTTAGTAGTTTACATCATTTACTAAGTAAAATGACGTCCACACCACTAAAACTGACAACCTTTTACCCGGGCCACGCTTTATTTAGAAATCGAGAGATATCCTTACGCTTCCCAAAAAGCAAAATGATAAACACGAATCCAATATTCTTTGCAGCTTGGTATCCACTTCTTTGGAGGTTAAAAACTCCAAATTTAGGTCGGAAATCAAGATTTCTTCATTCACAGCCACACTTCATCGAATCTCTTTTGCAAATCTGATCCACATTTAGACGTTGAAAGGCAATTCGAAGACTCTGAGAAATCTGCGAGCCAAAGAGCAGCTGAGCCGCCTCAAGATGCAAATAAGCATCAACACAGCACGGAAAATGCTAAGATTTGGATGACAACCACGCGGAGCCACCTGAGACCCGTGAAAGCAAGCCCGAAGTTGGAATTACACAACCACTCCGCTATCTAAATAAAATGTTGTTGGAACAAGCATAAAAGCAATGCTTGTCTACCATTCATACAATAGATGTAGTTTCAGCGACATCACAGTTACAACGGCTCCATGTTCATCACTGAGTGAGTGTTTTAATGGAAAATGTGACTCGCGCAAGACTCATACTGATGACCATGGTTGTGCTCTTCCCACGACTAGATCGCCTCTAGTGGTACCTGGCACAGAACAACGCATACACCACGCATGTACTATTCCAACGAACTAGTGTCCAGATTCAGGACCAACATTCATTGTAGAGAATAGCAACTGTTCTAAATCTCAATGCTTCACTTCACTCTAATCAAACTCACAGTTCGAAGAAGGAATTCCTTAAATGTAAATGGAATAGTATATTTCATCAAAACATTCAAGTAATGGGCAGGATAGGCGCACAAGTTACTGACACTCAACAATGGTGCAGACAAATTCTATATTTCATCAACATTCGAGTAATGGGCAGGATAGGCGCACGGGTTACTGACACTCAACAATGGCGCAGACAAATGCTATATTTCATCAACACATTCGAGTAACGGGCACGATAGGTGCACAGGTTGCTGACACTCAACAATGGCGCAGACAAATTCTATATTTCATCAACACATTCGAGTAACGGAAGATCACTTGGGAGGGATCATGTCGAGCACTGCTACATACTAGTAGAGAGTGAAAACTCCCGCAAGTTTGACAATAATACACCACAGGATATTCACTTCAAGGCTATCGAACTTTGTCCTTCGAGCCAATCTTTCTTGCATACGCAGGTGGTCTCATCTTTTTTATCTAACAGCAGAGAGGAACAATCATCCGTGAAACAGGCAATATGATTAAATTTCCAGCATAGAATTTCCACCGAGATAATTAAGAATTGTGAAACACCCGAAAGAGTCCATCAGATGCTTGGCATTCCAAATGATATTTCTCCAAAAGTTGAGGTGCAGGATAGAGAATAATGGCAGTGGAGTTACAATGTTAGGTGGCATTCACCATGTGAGCCAACGAGCACATACAATTAAGCTACGTTCAGTCCTCAAACAAGTATTCATATAATTCAATGCATATAATATGAATCAACATTGAGAGGAGAGAAAGAAAATACGTTGAACACGGTCTTCCAACCCACGCTATACCCATTACATATCGCACATGAATGTTTGACCAATCGTATGCAACATATACTCAGTTCAAACATACTATTCAATTCCGAGTTTCTTTTATTTTATTTTTTATTCTATTTGTCTGAGAGCAATCCCCATGATAGAAGGAGCTGGAATTTGATCTCCTTCAATGCACACTTCCAAATTATTCAGATGCAGATAACGCTCAGTGAAATGCAAAGAATGAATAATGCAAAGAACAAATATAATGGCTTTTGTCAGGCAACAAATTTTAGTGGAGCATTAGGATCCCTATGGACAGGACAGGCGCATAATAAGGAATAAAACGCTCAATTCTGACAAGCAAATAGGGAATTAATTAATGTTGTCAAGAAGGTTGTTGGACTGGAAAAATCTAACCAATTTAGAGGCATATTTGAGAAATGTGGAAAAGAACTCAGTGATATTCATGCTAAGAGGTCAGATCCATAGGCGTGTGGCAAGGAAATGGACAGATACCTGTGTAATCTGCTTAGTAATGAAATAGTTATATATGCACACAATAAAATGCTCTATAAGGTGGCAATTTTGATCAACTCTGATTAGGAGAAAGGTAGAACTGACATGTATATAGAGACCACAAAACAAGTGGCTCAAATTGGAGCAGGACCAGCAATCGCCCGCTCTGATACCATGTTAAACACACATGGGCAGCTATAGAATATGAAAGATAAAACATGAGAGTACAATTTTTATTAGCAAGAGATATACATTTATAGTACATTATGTGACTGTTGGGTTCCACATCCCATGGTCTCTTGGACTGCTTTTGTCTATTCAGCTTCCACACTAACCCATTGAGGATTAGGTGTCCAACAATTATTCCTAGTTCATCTCAACCACATTTTACTGATTCCTTTTCTTGGCACGAAGTACACTACTTTTATGAGGACAAGAATTGTGGATTCTATTGAAGTGAGTTAATATGATTCACATTATTATCTTTAATAGGACAACTCCTTCATGATAGATTATTTTAAAAAAGGACACAATTATTTATATACTACTTTACTGCATTGTTTTATGTTGTTCATGATATTGATTGATTATCTTAATACCACGTTGGTTCCACCCTTCCTGGTTATAATCTTCTTTGTCTGTAATAAATGACATTATGGGTATTATTTTTTCTATTGACATCTTCAACTTCTTCCACCATCCCCACTCTTAAGGAGTATTGAGCCTCCCTCTTTTTTATCATAAAAATGTGTAAACAACAAAATTTTGTTCGTATATGGAGGATAGGGGGTCTCATTACGAGCCAGCCTACCATGTTCATAAGGCTGTAACAAAGTGACATTCCTATTATGGCCACCACACCAAGGTTATGATCCATTGGATAGCCAAATTATCCTTAGAATAGGAGGTCTCATCATAGCCAGCCTGATCACTTTTGCTATATCTAGTGAATGGCAGTGTGGTTATCTAGTTACCACACAAGCACACTAATCTCTTCTGTAGTACAACACTGGAAATTTCCATTATTAAATTGAGGATCCTAGCTCATACGGGTTCAAAAGCAACCCTGTCGAGGCTATGGATGCCTGCTGGCAGCAAAGGCTTTGCTTATGGTATTGAAGTTATATCTTATCGTCAATTATTACTATAATACCCTTTTCTTATTCTCTCTTTTTATCGAAGAAGTTATTTCCTTAATTTTTCCTTTTTTGAACCTTTACGCATGAGAAATTTTTTTCTGATCAATCGCATCATTTTTCAGTTAGAATACTGTCAGCAAAGCATCTTTTTGGCATATTACTATCCTTTTTCTTTTTCGCATAACTTTTCATCAATCCAAAGTGTCTTATCTCGTATTCATAACTATCTTTACACACTTTGCTCTCATTATAACCATACATCTTGTTGTCCTATCATTGATATGTGTCCACTGCTTCATTTACTGTCGTATTGTTCATTCTATGGCCTTGCCGTTAGCACAACACTTTTCCTATGCTTTATGGTCATGAACACCCTTTTCCAATTGGAGGGGGGAATGTATGCATTATGGGATAGCATGCGATATGATTACTGCACTCTGCTATAACTTGTTGATTTGACAAAATATTAGTATTTCATGTATACAAAAGTTTTTATGATTGAAATTTTTGCATGCATCATATATGTTGCTATTCAAAACTAACACTATGGATTCAAGAACATTGTATGCAAAATAGTGATTTGTTTACAAGAGAACAACAAGTATGGGGGAGAAACTCTATTCACAGCATGACCACACTATTGAAACTAACAAAAGAGGCTCGAGCAACTCGCGAACATGAACAATTGTTCAGACATGATATGCTTGCCTGGATTCCACCTTTTGCATCACTTTCAGCACCAATTCTGCCTACATTAGCTTCAACAAATGCTAGTGCATACATATCATTCTACAATTTTTTCGGAGGTAAAAATTGAGGTAAAATAGCATAATTTTCTGATTTATTACGAATTTAGGAGAATTTCATGAAAATCCATTGAACATTATTTATCGTCATTTGTTCCACATCTTTACCACTTCCCATTTTTTAGAGACATGTCATCCTTCAATTTTGGGGAGTGTTGCTTTCATTCATTTCTTTCTTATGACCATGTCATTAATATTATTTATCATCCATTGATATTCTTATTCATTCTCAACACCTCCCTTATTCCATGTTGTTTTACACCAAGCATAGAATTCAATAGATGGTATTGACCACTTCAATTTGTTTTCTAGCATTGCATGAGGGCATGCTAATTCTTCAGTTTGGGGAGGAATTGCTACGCATGATGGATGTTTTCTACTTTCTTTCTCATTTAAGGCATGCAATTTCATTTTTATACAGTGCAGAAATTGACTTCCATATATTTAAAAAGAAAAAAACTATGAACTCAATTCTTGTGATTTCTAGAAAACATAGACGTATCATTAAAATACACAAACCCAGATAATTTCAAGTTAAATTAGTTCATAAAATTTTGAAAATCATGCACTATCACTTACAGCCATTTTGTTTATATCTCATGATCCGTACATCAAAATGATCTGATTTTTGGATCATAAAAGCATTAATATATTATAAATCTACTTGCAAAATTTCAGTAAAATCTAGTTTGTAGTTTTTGAGAAAATGGTTAATGAAGTTTGTTGTTACTTATATCGTATTTTGTCACAACTTCATATACACATAAGTTGAACGTCAATGTAAAAATTGTTATGCCTTCATCAAGATTGCTAAAATTGAATATTCATTATTTGAGGAAGAATTCATTTGTTCCATCCATTTCATGAGTTGGGATGACCAATTTTTTATTGCTTGGTTAACACTTGGGTTTTATCTTTGGGTTGCATGAGGACATGCAATATATTCAGTTTGGAGGTATGTTGGGTTGTTATTATGTCATTATTATTATCACTTTTGAATGCCTATTCCACCCATTTTTACCATTCTTTATCACATCATTTATCACAATTTATCATATAATTCTATTTTATAATTATTTATGCTCTTATGGATAAATATTATTTCTTCTCCTTTCTTTTTAATAAATTGATGATTATGCATGTTTTTACCAATCATGGTTTATTAATAAATGTGTTCACCATTTTAGACTCCAAGATATTTTCCAGATTGAAGATTTGATCTCCAACTCATCATTAAAAATGCCAACTCAGAAATTCGCTGGAACAAGAAGTGACAGTTTTGTACTTAATAGTTCGGGAAAATCGAGAAGAATCTGGAAAATCAGAAACATGGGTTTTGTTTAGAACGGACCAAATTATTTTCGTAACTAGTAATTTTCCCAAATTCGGTCCGTACTAAGAGAAACAGAAGTTTCTCTGAAGACGTTTTTCTCAGATTTGTTGTTGTGGCCGTTTTCCAAATTATTTCAGTTGCAATACCAAATTCGATCTGTTCCTGTTGAACACTGATGGAAAGATATCTTAGATATGATCTTGCTGATCAATTTGTTGTGAATAATCAAATTTTGTAATAGAAATCATATTGTAATCATCTATTGTAACTTCTCTCTGCTCCCTGTGTATTTAAATGAGAATAGAGATCAGAGAAGGGGATGAAGAGGATTCATGATGGATGATTAGAGAGAGAATTAGATAGATTAGAGATAGATGGGATAGGAAAGAGGAATGGGAGAATTAATATTGAGAAATTGTAATTGTTATTTTTGACTCTCTGTGTTGAAGTAGAGAACGAAACTGTTGTAATGTTTATGCAATGATTAACATATAAAAACAGTTGCAGTTCCTTCGCATCTCCTGAAGTAATCTGGCAGTGCTTCACTAGCAGCTAAGGGCCCTGCCCTGGTGGATCCACTTGCTTCTTGTATCATTATTTTATAGTTCCGTGAGATGGTTTGATTTCCTTTTCATTTCTTTAATTTGTTTTATTCAGTAATCTTCTGTTTCTAAATATTTCGCTAAATCGCCCTGTTATATCAAAATCATGATTGGATTGTGTTGATAGCAAGATTATTATTTATAACTTAAAATGTCATGTTGTTAATTCTGATATAATACTTCGTTGTCCATTTCAGATTCTATTGTTCATTTATAACTACAATTGTTGTTCATTTATAACTACGATCGTTGTTCATTTATAACTGCGATTGTTGTTCATTCTGCTAGATTAAGGCTGTTGATTCAGTTACATTTGCAGTTGTTGTGTATTTCTATTTAATTAGCCCTGTTGTTTAGTTATATTTAAGATTACTGTTCAATTCTAATACTTTAGCATTACTATTCCATTCCATTAATATTTCATTTCTATAAGATGAGCATTGCTGTTCAATTCATTTTTGTTAGATGAAGCTTTGTTGTTCAGTTTTTCAATAGACTTAGTTGTTGTTCCTTTTCTGCAAGGATTTGATTTCACCTTTTAACTGATATTGCAGCAAGTGTGTTTTAGTGAGCATTTCCGATTGAATTTACATTTCTAGTTAATTGTTTTGGTGTGAAGTGTAAGATCAACAACTGTAAAGGACATGGACTCTCACTATCTAAGTTCTCATATTGAGGATCTTGTTTTATTTCATTTGCATCAGTTGACAGAGGAAAGAGCTATTACTACTACATCATTGACTGATGATTGTTGTAGTTTCTTGAGTGAATGATCCAGTTTCAGAATATTAAGTTTCTTTCCATTGCAATTATATTTTATTTCAAGCATCCGTTTACACTTATATTTGAAGCATTGTACTACAATTTAGAAACATTACTCTTGAGTAAATGACTGCCTCAGACTCAATACACTCTTGAAATAAAAAATCGTACCTGGATTGATAATTAATGTGAAGATAATTAGGAGTTAAGAAGACACCTTTTATCACTGAACACCACGATTTGCGATTTGTGATGAGGATCCTATCTTTCAGTTGTTTTAAGAGTTTTTAAGGCAAATTCTTAGAGTTAGGTTTTATTATTCTAAGACCAAAAATTTAAAAAGGGTCCCCATTTATATGTATAACATCAACTATTTCTATATATATATATATATATATATTGGGGGGATTGTTTCACAGTACAACACTACAGTATGCTCATCCCAATTATCTCTGATCCACACTAATTTGGGCTCCGCCTCTAAGCCTATATTGACTTGCTTCGTCATAACAGATTGTGTTATGACATGTATCTCAACTTCTCGTATCGCAACTTTATTTTCCTTCTAATTTAGGGATGTTAATGTTGCACGGATCTTCATTTCCCTCTTCCATGGTCATATTATAGCATTCTATTGCGTGCTGCAACTATGCATTCCAATCAGGTTGTACCCAAGTCGTTGGCTCATTTGGTGCCCAAAAAATTCCTACTCTAATTTCCTGAAGGGCATCATTGATACATCGAAAACCATCTTCAAAGCTAAAGGTCAATATGAAGCTTTCCTTTAGATCATACTAGTCAGAGGTGCCATGGTGCAGCTCCGTTTTGAGATACCAATTCATCGGTATCACATCCAAAGTGTGTACAAATATGTGTGCCCATTTTGGCTGAGGTTCTTCGCCCCATTTTGTAGTCCAACGAGAAAAATGTTCCCGGGGATCATCCTTACCATTAACATTACTGCGAGCCTTGTGTTTGCATGACCGAACCTAAGCCTCATCAATCAGCAATATTCCTTCCAATCTCCTATATTGTCTTTATTTGTGCCTCGCCATCATGCAGGTGTAGACCTAAAAGCTATATCCAAACCCTGGAATCTATGTTCTTCTGGTACATCCCTTTCAAACTCATCAAGAAATAATTTAACATGACCTATCCCATCATAGTAAGGTAAATTATGTACCTCTATTGAGATGCAGCGAAGAGATTTTGTAAGTCTATTATAGTGCAAAGTAGAAACTTTATGGAACCGGTTCTGCGAGTTCTCCAATTCCTCATCAGAGTCTGAGACTCATGAACTATCATCTTCCCAACTTATCCTTTCATCTACAGTGGGGTTGATCTAATCCTCATCCCACGATGTTAACCTATAGATATTGTTAATATCTTCATTTCCATATTCATCGCGGAGAGGCTTTGTATACCATACTCCTATAGAGGGGTCCAAAGGAACAATGACCCTAGTACTATTCTTCTCGAATACCATACTTTTCCTTTTCAGATTGACAATAGCATCCATATCAAAATCCTAATTGAGTCCAAGTAAAGCCGGATATGACTTGTTCTCATCCACAAGCTCAATGACTTCAAAGTCCACCACTACGCTTACTCCTTAAATGTCCACAACAATGCCATGCAATCAACCCATCGGGATGATTTTCTTCTGATTGGCATGCGCAGTTAAATCGGTGACTATTGTAGCTTTGGTCGCCCCATTTGTTTCCAAGTCTACTTTGGTAATACATTCGCATTTGATCCCAAGTCATGAATTACTTGATCCATTTTGAATTCATTGATTTGCGCAATTGATCACATCTCTCAGTTGGTTCTTTTCTTATTTATGTATACTTTGTTTACTATGCATTGTTTATCAATTATTTCTTGCAATATTTCCACTACTTTTTGATCCCTTAGAAACTTCATACATGTCTTCAGAAAGGACGTCATAATGGTCGAATCAGGGTTCTTTGTCGCAATAACCACTTCACGAGTATTCTTTCGTGGTACTAGTTGCATCTTTGTCTTCGAGGTCAAAGCTCCTGGGTCCATGAAACTCTTCTTCACTTCCATGAATGTTTCTTTCTCCCTTTGCATATCTAACCTGGTACTCTTTTCTCCAGCCTTCATGGCCTATGTATCTACCATAGGATTTTTTCCCTCTGTTTTATCTCCTTCTATAGTTGTGCCACTTCGTGTCACTATGTTAACACTTGGATCATATTGTGCGGTTCAGCCCTCATCATTTGCAAATTCTATGCAAGTTGTTGATTCTTCTTTTCCTGCAATTTAGCCATCAAAATAAGACAATCCTCTATTACGTGGTCGAACTTTCTACAATACTTACAGGAAGGGGTAGTGGGGTTCTAACAATCCCATGCAAAATGTCCAACTTCACCTCATTTATAACATATAATCTGACCCCGAGCTCGTCCAGCGCCCCCTTCTCGACCGTGTCCTCAGCCTTGATATACTTTGTGGGCTACAAGTGAACCATGATCTTCATGCACATGGACTTCAGCTTGCATTTTGTATGTTGTAGTTTTCTCTATCATCAAATCATAGTTGCAACAATTTCTTTTGTCATGTCCTACTGACTAGCAAAAGTTACAAAATAAATGCTTTGGCGACTGCACATACTTTTGTAACAAATAACAGTGGCCAGTCAAGTGTTGGCCTGCAATTTGGAAAATACTACTCCAGACACTCGATCTGGTACTTGGTCCAACACTAGGTTTTGGCTTCAAAGGATTAGGACCTCCAACAACCAAATAATCATGATAGACAAGACACTCGTCCTTATAGTGACCTTTCACTTTACACTTTATGCACCAAACTTCTGAGCGCATATCAGGCCGAACTTATTTTCCCTTCTTCAAATATTGTATCTCCATATGTAAGATCGCTAACTAGGTATGTATCTTCCGAACTCCTATGTCAGTATCATGTACCGACGATGCTTCTAGCTTCATCACAATTTCTAATGCCTCATCTTGCAATGTGGTCTTTTGTTGTGATAGCAGTAATCTAAGATGTGGGAATAGCAAAGCTATATACCACTCTTTGTGTTTCTCATCGAAGATCTGAAATTTGACTTGTCCCAACAAACATTTTAATCTCTAATCTAATTCCCAGGCAGCCTTGTTGACTGCTTTCTTAATCTCTTTTATCTTTGTAATGCACTGCAACTACGACTTTGGTTTCTTGAACTCTACGTCCAGTGCTTTCTTTATATCAGCTAGCGAAGCGGCTAGGTTTGTTGTATTGTAGTTAATATACCATGATAGTTCTATGTCCTGCAGTGTTGTGACAAGCTGAGATTTCTTAATATGTTCATCATTGATCTGTTGTGCCTTCCATACAGCTTTTACAAAAAACCAAAATTGTTCGGGATCCTCTAATCCCTGGCCCTTAAAAACAGGCATCTTTACTGTATTAGACATATTAAATGGGAGAAGTGGAAGTGGAGATGGAGGTGTAGGTGGAGCTTTATGAGGTGGAGGTGGAGTGGTCGGATGGGGAATCCCAGAAGTTCCTTAATTATTTGACTTCGATGCACCTCTAGGCATGCTAGGGTTTCTCCTTTCTTCTTCGCTTTCTGATTCACCCAATAACGAACTGTAAATAGCTTCAGTGAAATTATCATGGTCTATTCTGAATCTCTTTCTACTTCGCGTAGATCCAAACTTTCTTTCTTTAAAAGTCAATCCGCTTGCATGCGCAGTACGCCCTTCTCACATAACAACATCTTAATCCAGAGCTTTAAGGAATTCAAATACTTACCTCATAGACCCTTGAAAAACTAGCACTTAACTTCGCTGTAGGATACTGATGTTTCAAGCACAAGTTTAGTAATAAAACCTCTAAGAACACTGTCAATCCAATACTCAACAGCTCTTGTGATCTTATTTTCAGTCTCCTTGAGTCATTTAATCAGCTTTAGGGTCCATGCAGAGGCTCATCGCGCTTCCAATAGGTCTTACTTTCAGCTTGTTTTGAAAGCCACTCATGGAGCTCATTAGTGAACGATGCGAAAAAGATCTCGTGTTGATCTGAAAAGATATTCTTCAGCAACCACCTTTCTGTTGACAGACGCAAATTTATATTCTCTTGTGTTGAAAATTCGCATAGCTTTAGATCGACCAATCTTGAATCTCTTTTCTGGTCAGATGCCACATCAAATATCCCTCATATAGATCTTATTCCCAGCAATGGAACCATTTGTTGGCTTGAGGGGCTTAGACCCAGGTTCAGAGTTAGCCACTCCAACCGACAAAACCTTGTATCACGGCCCTTTCGGCAACAATCTGCTCATGCAAACCGCAATCTCACCCGAGGGGATATTGGGGGATCCTGGAACTATGTTTCCGCATCTAGGAGGATTATGGAGTGTGGATCTTGACTTAGTATGACTCACCTATAGATCTATTACCGCACTACGATATGTTACCTAATATTATACTGAATCTAATTTATTCATACAAAGGACTACTTCGTAGATCTAAAACTCTATCTACTATGCATAAATCAATGGACCTTAACTGTGATTAACTATAACAGCATTCATATATCAATTTTGACCTTGAGCAATGAAAAATTAAATAGTAATTGCATAAAGTAAATTAAGTAATGGTGACAACAAGATAATCAGAGAGTTGAAAAAGGAATCAACCTCATAAATGCAAATAGAAGTTCAGATATTTGAATTATGATCCAAGAGTTCTATTGAGTAATTGGAATCAGGTGTTAAATTTCAAGGGAATTGATTCTTATTTTGCTTATTTAATCCTTAAATATTGATCATTCTAAAATTTGCGTATCACTGACAAAATTTATTTAATTTTTTAAGAACTGTCAATATAATTGGTGAATTAAAAATCTATCCATATCCATCCATACATATAAATACAATTAACTCTAACATTTGATATATGAGTAATTGGAATTTAAAAGATAAAATAATCCAACAATATTGTTGGCTAAAACTCCAAGATCATCATCAAACTATGCCCCCATAGTGTTGATACTCCAAGAGAAGCACAAACTTTCCCACAGTGGGTCTTTGTACGTGTTAGAAAAATATTTGATTTGTCAACATTAACATCATGCAATCTTGCACTATGCACCCTTAAGTGTAAAGCATGAACATTGAAGCTTGAATCTTAAAGCTTGAGACTTACATAGTATGCCCACACCCATAGGCCATTGATATGCTACGTAAAACACTAAATATAGGGATAAAATAATCAAATTGAAGGGATTTTTTAGTTGTCCAATAAAAGTAATAGAATTGACATTTCTTGTTTGTGTGGGTGAAATAATTATTTTTTATTTTATTTTGAGAGTTTTTATGTTATTTCTTTAGCATTGATACTCTTGTGATAAATGTCAACCTCTACAATGGGTTTATTTATTAATTTGATTAGAAAATGGATTAATGTGGTGGTTGGATATGAAAATCTCAAATGTATTGTTACAATTCCTTTAATGAGTTTGAGAAATTCATACTTCAACAACTAGGTTTGGGCCTTTCAAACTGCATGCTCCATATATTATTATTGCTTGAAATGTTAAAATCCTCCCAAGCTCCTATTTAAAATTGGGTTCAAATTTATGTAATTATTTATAAGGTCCTCCTTCAATGCAACTCATTATGTTGAAAGTTGAGATAGATTGTTTCTATTCAAAATACATTATAGTTAATGGGTTTGACCAAGCTACCTAAGGTGTTTTTAGAATAGTGTAACATGATTTGTAAAATATTTATATTACATAAACAATAACTATAAGTAATTGCACCAAATTCAGTAATAAGAATGTGCACAATTAAATATGTTTGAAATTCTTGAAGTAATATAAAAGAAGTACAATTATAATATTACTTAATTAAACAATGTCTTATGGTCAAGCTAAAGCTAAAAAAAAATCAAATAGAACTTTATATTAATAAAAATTTGTTTTTATACTCATAGTAAAATATTAATAAAAAATTTGTTTTTATACTCATAGTAAATATAATAATAAAACACATATAATATATAAATTTAAAAGATAATAAAAAAAGACATGTTAATATATAAAATTTAAAGATGGTAAGAAATTATATCAAACATCCCTACAAAGGGAAATTAAAAAAAAAAGTCATAAAAAGTTTACTTGCCATGTAAGAGTTTCCATCAAATCTATACCTTGATTGGAAATTAGTTGTTACAAAGCAAAGCTTAGGCACATTAACAATTATTTGTGGCATATTTCTATTGAATGTGAACATACAAGTAAATTTGCTTCATTGTCCTGAAAGTATAAAATCAACATTTATTTTAAAATGTAATATTATTTTGAATATATGATTAATTCATGTTTCTATGATGGTGGTTAGTCCAATGCTTCAACTCAAAATGTAATTCAAAAAATCAACATAATCCAAGCTATAATACCATGTTGAGATGTGTGATGAAAACAAAACTTACAGATATTAACAAACTTCTAATATTTTTATTTTGAATAAGAAATTAATTTCATACTTCCAAAGTGCTAGTTAATTCATGCCATGAATTTCCAAAAATAATACAATGAATTCATAAATACTTGAAAATATAATAGATAATCTAATATAACTACTTAATACTCTTTCACATTTCCAAGATTCCAATTATTTTAAATAAAACAATGAATTCATAAATACTCAAAGATATAAAAGATAATCTAATATAATCACTTAATACTCTTTCACATTTCCAAAATTCCAATTTAATTTAAATGAGAAATCAGTTTCATATTTCCAAAGTACTAGTTAATTCATGCCATGAATTTCCAAAAATAATACAATGAATTCATAAATACTCGGAAGATATAATATATAATTTAATATAACTACTTAATACTCTTTCATATTTCCAAAATTCCTTAAATACTCTTTCATATTTCCAAAATTCCTTAAATACTCAAAGATATTATTTATTTATATATATATATATAACTTGTTTCTGGATTTAACCAATGGAATTAGCAAGGTAGCCTATAACATTCTAGTACTTTGATTTGTCTGGCGTGAGAGTATATACATGAGTCAAGCTCACATGTGGAGAACAAATGTGCGCGGACAGCTTTGCTGTAAACGGAAACATTAGGTCACCCATGTGTAATTTGATATATCAAGATGCAAAATTATTCTCACGAGTCACGAGTTGTGAATAAACACAATAGAGTGATATTTTCAACGAAGAAAAAATAAATACAGCGATCCTCTTGGTTGTGCAGTACGAACATATATGACTCTCAAAGGGTGGGTGGAGCAAAGAATCCTTGTTCTAACAGGATTTGTTTAATAGATACCATGGAACAATGTGCAAGAATGCATGGAGTAACTGATATAGAATTTGGTGATACAATGTTTATTAGGTTTATTGTGTTATATTAAAGTAGTTTAAAGTGGTCAAATGCAGGACGAAGGATTTTGGTTATGTAACAAAATATTAAATTGATAGTTATGGATAATCTGGTTGAAGTGGAGATATGTTGTCCACTTGTAAATAACCAAACATTAACTGGTATTAACAATCAATTAGAAAATTATTTGATGCAAAAGCATCTCCCCACAAGCTAATTGTTGAAACAGTCGAATCATAAGCAAGTGTAGACAATCCTCAGAATCAGGTGTAAACAATCCTTGCAAAAATGTCTCAACATCAATAACTTGATGGAGATCTTGAAGGTATTCAAAATTCAATTCAGTATGCAGTGATTGTAAAGCATCATCATGCTCATAAGGTAAGCAATGGTGGAAGTGATTTACAATTCCTTGTCATATAATGAAAGTGAAGTAGAACAGTGAATGAGTTAAAAAGAAAATCTCCTCGGTAGTAGCAGAAATGTTGCACTCTATATAAATGGAATCTAGACAATTTGTAATCAATTTCCTCAAAACATGACTAATGTAATGCAAAAGATTTTTTTTTCCATAAATGGAAATGAGCAAATATGCAAATTGTCCAATGCAATTCATGATTACAATGGAAGAAGCACAAAAAAAACTTCGAATATCAAATCAACAAGTATTATTGGAGCAAACTATGAAATTTTGTATAGAGAGTGTAGTCTCCTCCCCTCACCCTCTCCTTTGCCTCCCACCTCCTTTTTTCTCTCTCAAAATAGCAATTATGAGTAGTCTACTTTGTCACAAACAAGACAAAGAAAAAGATACAAATAAATTCTTAAATCCATGAATGACCACTACACACTATAATCAAGTCGTCAACTCAAACATGTTTCAAATATAGAAACATTGGTCTTCAAGCATTATAAAATCCATAAAGGTCTCATTATGGTTGAAGAGATCTAGGCTCTCATTGAAAGGATGTTCATTAACATAGTCCTTGAAAACAAATTGATGTCGAGGTATCATTATTTTAGAATAAAATAAAAATGTCCCATACTTAATGGCATGCCTTAAAATAAATAAGAGGGAAACGATGACAAGAAACATTGACAATAATAGTATATCGCATATAACTTCCTTAAGTCTAACTCAATTCATTAAGAAAAGTGTTACTAATCATACCATGTTGCAATACAAATATATTATATTCTTATACATATGAGGTAAATCAAGATAATATATCACTCCTATTTGATGCAACCCTAAGGTTGCACAATTAATATACCTTATCGGGACTTAGTTTTCCCCGTTATAGCCCCTTAAAGCTTCATGACCACACACACACACACACACACAGATATATATATATATATATATTAGAAGCATTGATATGCATTCAACCTTAAACATCCCAAACAGATCGAAAATGATCCATTCAATCACCCCGCCGAACACCCCTATTCTTTGATAACTAGGCCTTTACATATCGAGAGTGGAAAGCCTTCCAAAAAGCTTAAACCATGCCTTTTCCCTTTCGGGACTGAAATGCCTTCAAGAAACCTTAAGACAATGCTTTTCTGCCTTTTTACACTATTATATGTATTAGCGCTACGGATCCAGATCTAGCCGATCGAACGGTCTAAAATGAATCACAATATCGACCATCGGGGTTCTTTTGATCCACTCTATCAGCGCTAGTCCGACATTATAAAGCTTAATCACTATCGGCGATGGTAACAACCCACTTTACAATATACAACTCTCGCTCTAATGTGTCGATGTGATTTACGTCGGTAATCACAATCGCAAAAGGTTTGGGAACAAGCCTTTATGGCATTGATACACCTGCGCGATGCGAATTACATATGCCAGACCCGATATGGCCCAAAACTCCCATACATGATATTTCAAATCTGCTAAGTGTTAGCATGATTTTCCCATGTAAAGGATTTTGGTGATATAACAAAAAAAACACAAAGGTGGTGTGGTTTGGGCTCTACAGACCCGATAAATTTTAAAATCCCATCTATAATGATTTGAAGTCCGAATTCCTCAATCTGACTGTGGTTTACACCTGATACTTAGTGTATTTGAGTTTTCTGCCTACGAACCCAGAACACTAAAATGCATTCACCAATTGATCCCTTAACACCAAATCTCTGTTAAAACATATGAAAACACAGGTCAACACTGGATTCATCTGAATGCAGGAAAAAAACAAACATTCAAGGCCTCCACGGGCTGGTTATATAACTATGTATGCAACACTGGTTATTCACAGTAAACGATAACAGAGTTTTGGTCGTAGGCTTGATCACATAGAAAAACCCTTTGTCTCAAAGGAACGCATCAATTACACAGTTCCACACTCAAAGAAATTCTCTCCCTCCTCTGGCCTGATTCTCTTAATTAATGGCCTCTTTCTTCTACACAGCTTGTAGGCTTATAGAGCTCTCGGGCCTTCTCCTCCTCTGTCTCTCCTCTCGCATCTCTCCTTCAAAAAACAAAGGAAACAAATATATACTAAGCTAACCATCTCCTCCACAATTGGAGGAATAAATTACACATTTAGAATCCAAATCCTATCCTAAGCTAACAAACTAGACTACCTGGCTTGATCTCCACACAGGGAGGATCATTTGACATTTTTATTCCCAATTTTGTTAAGAATTAGGCTACTCTTCACTACTTAAATTTATTTGAAATTAATACAAATTTAACCACCAAGTCTTCCTCCAAACTTGCATTAGCCACAACATGTGACCACTCCATCACATTTCTGGCTAGGTCTAGATGCTCCTGCATCAGAGTCCCAAAGTTTAAATTAATCATGATCTCCTGATCATGCACTTCTAATCTATGTCCTTCTGGATCCCATACTCGGTTTGGTAGTCTGTCCTTGGTTACTGTTGTTGTTTTGCTCACTCTAATTTGCAGTTTTCCATTCCCTTCACCTATACCATTCCTTCTAGCCAATCTTCCTTTCTTCTTTTGTCCCGTATTTGTTTTATTGGAATGTTGTTGTATGAGTTTCCACAACTCATACAATTCTTTGTCCTCTTCACTTCTCATATGTTGAATATTATTCCCCTGCAACTGATTGTGTTCTTGAAATAGAACATCATAATCCCTGTGCCAATAACTTTCCATATACATTTCTGAAATGTACAAATGCCTTCTCCATTGATTCTCTGCAATAATCCCAGGTCCTTCTTCTAGTTTCTCATTCATGAATTCATCATTCCTTACTTCAAATTCCAGCATACCTGTAACTCCACAAATTTCTTCAAAATGCAAAATTCTTCCTACTTGTTTAGCTACTTGGAATATTTCTTCTTCCAGTAACTTCATTTCTGCACTCTTAAGGATTATGCCATTATATTCGTCTACATCTGAAATGTCATCTTCAGCCTTTTCTTCATCAATAAATCCCTGTAGTATAATAGTAATTCTGTTACTATCATATATTGATCTCATTTCTAGTTCAACACACCCATACTGTAGATTCAACACCATTTCCTTTTTCTGGGACATTCTAATCTCACCCTTCATTAATTCAATTTATTCTTCAGAATTAACTTCTTGGTTCAGACTAACTTCACATTGCCTTTTTCCTGGATATCAATCTTCATCAATTCAAGCAATTCATTAAACACAAATACTTTACCTTGCTTCCTCATTATTCCAACAGTTCTAATGACTCCGTCATTCTCATTCAATTCTGGTTGTACAACCCGATCACTTATTCTTTGTCTTTCTTGCCTCCTCTTCAAAAGACTTGACTTATGCCACAAATCTGTCATCTCATTTGGAATTTCTTCCAAGAGTTCTGCACAATCTTCATTGTCTGTATCATCTGTCTTTAATCCTTCTTTACCCTAGCTTCCTTCAAGCTCAATGATCTCCAATGACTGTTTAATATCTACATAGTTTACTACAACTATGTTTAACAGCTGCTCTTCCCTCTGCATCACATGATTATGTGAGTTTCCTTCACTTATGACAACACTAAACAGTTTCCTTAACTCAGTGTATCCTTTGATTTCAATAATTCTTTTTCCATCCTCCTTTTGACTTATCCTTTGGATTTCATCTGAATGGACATCTTCTTTCACTTGGTTGTAATTTTTCTCCTTATTCTGCATGTGACTGAGAGTATTCATCTCTTTGTCTATTAATATAATAGTTTCCAATAACTGCTTCTCTTTCCTCAAGTCTATATGACCTACAAACACACAACAACTTTCAATTTTCAAAATACAATACCTTTAATCTTCTTTTGATGCTTCAAGCACCAATCCTCCATCATAGATCTTTCAAATTTCAATAGATCCTTCTTCCTTTGACTTCATTTTTTTGAGTCTTCCCTTCTTTAACAAATAAATATGAATTTGTTCAAGTTCCCTGAACTCGTTCATCATCTTGCCATTCCAACTCTATTGCAATAGCTTCCACTTGACCCTTTTCTTCATTCTCCATCTATATCTTTGGTCTTCACTTGTATTTCTTTGTACTACCAAACTAATCTCTGGTTTTTCATTCTGCTACCAGTTGCTATACTTCTGCAATCTAATGCCTTCCTCAAATTCACTCTCATGTAGTTGATCATCCCTTTCAAATTTTTGGTTCTTTCCATCTTCATCTTGTTGAATTAATACTTCTGTCTCTTTCATGTCTCAGAGGACATAACTTCCTTGCTGCTCCTGATCTTTCATCTCACCTTCAAATAATCTCTGCTCAATTTCTTTGATTTCAACATCATATTTATTAATGTTGTCTTCCACACCTACAGTCACATCATTAACTAAAGAGTCTAAACATTTACTTAACTCTATAAATGTTAGAGACAATTCATCCTTATCATGCATAGTAACCAGAATCCCCTCTTTATTAGATTTTGAAAGCTTCATTTCTTCTTCAAGTTCTTTGAGCAATCTCTCCAAGTATTCTATTTCCTTGTGAAATCTCTCCAATAGTTCATCACAATTGCCATTCTCAGCTTCATCCTTTTCCTGGCAATCCTCCTGAGTTGTCCTATTTTCTACACTATCATATGGCAAAATGCTTTCATCAATTTCATTAAACAAATTCATTTGTATACCTTCTTGGAATACCATTATGGCATTGTCATTAGACTTATGGTCCATATCAACTTCATATGATTGTTTCACCCCAAACAGAATTTCATCTATGAACTCCTTTTGTTGCAATAGATCAACACCTTCTTCCTCTAAAAGGGATTCTCCATCATACTTCACCTCAGGAGCTTTAGTCCTACTCATAACAGTTTCACCAAACTGTCCATCATCCTCTACATATCCTGCAAACATATACAAACTATGAGAATTAAAATCACAAGGCTTCATTGCCTCGTCTGCTTCCCTTGTCAGCATATCTTCGAAATGTTCTGAACTATGCCAATAGTCCATGATATCTTTAGCTGATCTCTCATTATCCTCTTAACCCAACATTTCACCTTGTTCTAGTCTACAAATGTAAACTTCCATTTCTGCTTCTGCTTCTCTGAGTTCCTCTGATTCCTCTTGAGCACTCAATATCTGCTCAATATTTCTCAATTCTTCTGCTATCTCTAACTTCACTTATTGATTTCTCTTTTATCGTAGCCTCTGCCACTTTACTATTTTCCTCATGGTCCAACCATGCTTTTGGTCTTCATCACTTCTTTGCAGTATCTCCATCAATATTCCAATCTGGAAATCTATCTCAGCTTTCTCTCTATCAAACTCTTCTTGACTCATCCTCATGCCATTTGCTTTGGTATCCTTCCTTCTACTATGGCTTCTTTGTAAACCTATGCTATGACTATCTGTATTCATCTTCTTCTCCTCTCTTTCCATGAGCTCCTCACTCCTCTACAACAAGCCTCTGCAACAGCAAGTCCTCCTTACTATGATATTACCTCACTAAGCTCTCCTCACTCAGTCTTTTGGTAAGCATGGTCCTCTATCTGGAACCTTCTCTTAAGTAACACCTTTGCTCCCTCTAGGCTTCTGCAATCTCTCACTCTCTCTTTCGAGAACACTTCAACTATCTTCTCTGTCCAATCTCTTGTTGGATTCTTCAGGTTCACTACCACTTTTGAGTGCTTTCCCTACTCAGCTTTTAAGAACACATCTAGTTCCTCTCTCTACAGCTTCTCTTGTTCTATTGTGTTGTAGTCTTCACGCTTTATTATGTTGTCATCTATGTTTTGAATGGATTTCCTTTATCTCTTGCATCTGCAAGTTCTGCTACAATCTCTAAGAACTTCCCAAAAGTTCTTCTACAGTCTCACTGTTGTAATCTAGTACTAAACTTCATTCATTCTACATGTTGTTGTTTCCATACCTCTGTAGTCTTAAATCTTCATAAGAAAACATCTCTTCACAGGAAATTTCTTCCTTTTCCTGCTTTGATACCAAAAATGATGCAACCCTAAGGCTGCACAATCAATATACCTTATCGAGACTTAATTTTCCCCTTTATAGCCCCTTAAAGCTTCATGCTCATAGATATATATATATATATATATATATATAGAGAGAGAGAGAGAGAGAGAGAGAGAGAGAGAGAGCATTGATATGTATTCAGCCTTAAACATCCCAAACGGATCGAAAATTATCCATTCAATCACCCTTTTGAACACCCATGTTCTTTGATAACTAGGCCTTTACATATCAGGAGCAGAAAGCCTTTGAAATAGCTTAAAACATGCCTTTTCCCTTTCGAGACTGAAATGTCTTCAAGAAACCTTAAAAGAATGCTTTTCTTCCTTTTTACACTGTTATATGTATTAATGTTGTCGATCCAGATCTAGCCAATCGAACAGTCCAGAATGAATCGCAATATCGGCCATCGAGGTTTTGTTGATCCACTCTATAGGTGCTAGTCTTCAGCAGAGGTCCAACACGATAAAGCTTAATCACTATTAGTGATGGTAATAGCCCACTTTACAATATACAACTCCCACTCTAAAGTGCCGATGCGATTTACGTCGGTAATCACAATCGCAAAGGGTTTGGGAATAAGCCTTTGCTGGCATCGATACAACTATGCAATGTGACTTATATATGCCGAAACCAATATGGCCCAAAAATCCCATACATGATACTTTAAATCCACTAAGTGTTAGCATGATTTTCCCATGTAAAGGCTTTTTGCGATATAACAAAAAAAAACACAAAGGCAGTGTGGTTTGGGCTCTAAAGACCCAATAACTTTTTAACTCCCACCTATAATGATTTGAAGTCTGGATTCTTCAATCTGACTGTGGTTTATGCCCGATACTTAGTGTATTTGGGTTTTTCCACCTACGAACCCAAAACACTAAAATGCATTCACCAATTGAACCCTTAACACCAGCTCTCCGTTAAAACATATGAAAACATAGGCCAACACCGAATTCATCTGAATGCAGGAAAAAAAACAAACATTTAAGGCCTCCACGGGCCGGTTATATAACTATGCATGCAACACTGGTTATTCACAGTAAACGATAACAGAGTTTTGGCCATAGGCCTAATCACATAGAAAAACCCCATGTCTCAAAGGAACACATCAATTAGACAGTTCCACACTCAAAGCAATTCTCTGTACAAACACAATACAACTACATTCAAGGCTCTCTCCCTCCTCTGGCCTGATTCTCTTAATTAATGGTTTCTTTCTTCTACACAGCCCGTTGGCTTACAGAGCTCTCGGGTCTTCTCCTCCTCTGTCTCCCCTCTCGCATCTCTCCTTCAGAAAACAAAGGAAACACATATATGCTAAGCTAACCATCTCCTCCACAATTGGAGGAATAACTTACACATTTAGAATCCAAATCCTATCCTAAGCTAACAAACTAGACTACTTGGCTTGATCTCCACACAGGGAGGATCATTTGCCATTTTTATTCCCAATTCTGTTCAGAATTAGGCCACTCTTAACTACTTACATTTATTTTCAATTAATACAAATTTAACAACCATGTCTTCCTCCAAACTTGCATTAGCCACAACATGTGACCACTCCATCACATTGTTGGCTAGGTCTAGTTGCTCCTGCATCAGTATTCTCTTCGAGAGTAGACAAACACAGAAGGTTTATGCGAAACTTTGTCTAAAAATGCGCATGAAATCTGATATGGCAATGTTTAAAGACAACAACTATCAATCATAATGAACCACTGATATAAGAGAATTCAAGTATTGATGTAGGATCATTTTTAAATAAGTGCATGAATGTAATACAAGTATGATATAAACAACTAGAATACAAAATAACTGGATGAATATTCAAGCAAACAATAATGAGAGAAGAAAGTACACTAAAATGTTCCTTTATCTATATGGATTCTTCTAAATTTGTCATGTATACTGCAACATTACAAGAAAAAATGAAACTATATATTTGAGTTGCATATAAATTTGCCAACAATATGCAACAAGTGTAACCACTATTTATGATGTAATATAACTATTGTTGACTCCAAACAAATGAATTCATTCATTACCTTCAAATTACAAAAAAAAAAAATAGAATGTAAAAAATAAAATAGAATAAAAGGATTAATGTAATGTAATGTAATATAAACAATTTGATTTGATCAAAATGAAATACAGAAAGGTAAGATAAAAGTAAAGAATAACAAAATAAAAATAATCATAAAGCATAAAATAAAAATAAAAAATGGTCCATGATATTGAGAACCCACGGTATTGACCCATAGTATTCATGTGGAATATAGCCTATTTAAAGGGGAAGATTAAACTAGCCTAGATTCAATCTAATTTCGGACCTACAAAGCAACAAGACATATCAAATCTCTCGTCTCTAGAAGAAGTTTGCAAAAAAAAAAATTAAAAGCTTGTTATAACTATACATAAAATATAACACACACACATATATATATTCATGTTGGAAAAAAAACATATATATTTTAAGAGTTTTAAGTATGTGGTAACAAAAGCTATAAACAAAAACTATGTAGTAACAATACCCGAAGGAAAATAAAAATAGTGACATTGCTACTATGTGACTCTTGTTTATATGTTTAGTTATGTATTAAAAGATTTCACAAAATAAAAGACGAAAAAACAACAATAACAACAAAAAAAATCGTTTTTTCAGCTCTACCCATTATCAAATTCAAATCTTAAAGTTCAAATGCCAATGCTAAAATTATCAAATTCAAAATGTTAAAGTTCAAATGAGAATGCTAAAATTCAACTAATAATACTACGAGGACCACTTTAGAACTTTAGCCAGAGTTTTCACGAGTCCGAAAACCATAGCCAAGTTGAAAACGAACAAGCGAACTAATAAGAATGTGACTCCACATTACCATGGGTTCCATATTTTATGAACACCATGTTGCATCTAATTTGAATGTGACTCCACATTACCATGGGTTCCATATTTTATGAACACCATGTTGCACCTAATTTGTCAAGAGTTCGTATACATGGCTAACGTATTAAACTAGGATGGTACTAAGATTACAATTCCTCTTAGCATTACTATTTGAATTTTAACATTGGCATTTGAACTTTAACATTTTGAATTTGACAATGGTAGAGTAGAACAATGTGATTTGTTTTTTCTTTCTAGGTTGTGTGAAACCTTTCACATGTGATACCAAATTAAACATATAAACAAGAATTAAACATATAAGTAAGAGTCACATGAGTCACATGGTAATAATGTTATTGTCTTTATTTTTCTTTGGACATTGTCACCACATAGTTGTTTTCCATAGTTCTTGTTATCACATACTTAAAATTCTTAAAATATATAATTATTTTCCCAATATGGATATATATATATTATTATATTAATAATTTGTTTATTTATATATAAGCTATAACAAGATTTTATGTATGTAATGTGGAGTCACATTCTTTATTGATTTACTTGTTCGCTTCATCTTGGTCATAGCTTTTGGACTCGTGAAAAACACTCTAAGTTCATGCAATTACGAAAGACTTTCATGGAGCTCTAAAAATTATTAATATATTAGTATTTAATTAGAATCATGTCTGGGCCTAAGTCCACATAATGAATAATCTCATGCCATGGCTATGCCATAAACCACATCGAATATCAAAACTATCAAATATGCATAATTAAAGTTGAACAAGAATTAGATGAAATATTTGAAATCCTTAAACTTTACACTAACAACCCTACCACACATCATTGATAACTTACCCACACCCACCAAACATGAATAACATACCTTAATATGAATCTAACCTCAACAATGTCAAAACTAATAAACCTAAAAAATAACACAGAAAAGTCCAAGCCTATAAGTAATAAATTGAAATTAGGAAACATACCATTGAAAAAGGATTTTAATCAACAAAAGCCACTTACTTCTGCTTCAAAAATTATAGGTGTAGAAGCACTCACTCTTAATACAAGGCTTAAGTTTATCAAGTCACACATGTTTGTATTATTTAGAGAAGAAAAACAAACTAATAAAATTTATGCAATTAAACATTTGGTTTATGAATTTGTTCTATATCACAGGGTTTTTCCAATTTGAACTTTAAGCTTTGAAATTTTGCGAATGTCAAAAATTTCAAAATTCGGCAAGCTTTAGAAAATTTGCTCGAAAACGTTTAAGGTTTGAAATTTGTTGAACCTCAAAATATTTCGAAATTCTTCAAACCTCAAAAAAATGTTCAAATTTGTTTAGATTCACCTCCATTAATGTATACTAGGTATTGGTTTGGGTTAATGTATGTTAGGTTGACACATTACCCAAATTTCATTCCTTAGGTTTGAAATGACGTATATTCCACTGTCAAGAGGGATTTCCATATTTCCATCTTAGATACCTTGGGATGTTAGGGAGGACACCAGGGTTATGGATGAGATGCAATTAAGTAGATGATTTTTTTTGAGGGTGAGAAACACTTTCAGTGGGGATGATGATGGGCCTCCTAAATAGGTATAAATCAAGGCCTATTTGGCGATCCTTTAGTATTAATCAATCAATATATATGTGTATGTGTGTGAGGGAGATTCCACCGTCAAGAGGGATTTCCATCTTAGATACCTTGGGATGTCAGGGAGGACACCAGGGTTATGGATGAGATGCAATTAAGTAGATGAGTTTTTCTAAGGGTGAGAAACACTTTCATTGGGGATGATGATGGGCCTCCTAAATAGGTATAAATCAAGGCCTATTTGGTGATCCTTTAGTATAGATTTACCTCTCTCTTTGAATTTGATAATAGCTTTTTGGACTATAATATGTTTATTAGGGAGATTAAGGAATATGTATCATATTCTATGGCCTAACATGATTAATGTGCAAGAAAATGAGTATTTATTGTGTAGAAGTATGTTGGATACTAGCTAGAGGAAATGTAGAAGGCTCGTTCCCTACATTAACTCACCAAACAACTAGGCTAACTTTTGGGAAGTTACTACACTCAGTGGCTGCAAGGATCTTAGGAGATTAGATCCACTTTTATAGGGATTTCAAAGGGAAGAAACCCTCCTTCCAAGGATGTTTCCCCCTCACTCATTTTGTATAAATAAAGGAGCCCAAGAGCTTAGTAGGATTCGACTTTTTAGAGGAGAATAGTGATTTCTAGTGCTAGGAGCTTGTACATCTCATTTTGGTTTCCATATCATGTACTTAAGCACTTCGTGAGATTAATGAAAAGCATTTTTTTCCTTCATTCTAAGTGTGTTCTAGAGGGTTAAGTTCTGTTTGGTTAGGGACCAACCCAATCACTCTTGTCTCTCTCCCTTGTACATTTTTTTTTATGCATTTTCTTTTTTGTACTTAGTTTAGCAAACTTTCTCTTTTTTCTTACAAGATTTTCTTATGTGAAAAGTTTCATCTGCAAATTTTTCAATCATCTCCCTTGGAAAGTGTGGTTGTATACTTTGTATTGGTAGGCACAAAAATATAGGTCTTCTCTTGATACAATAGTTAGGTCTCAATTAAAATTCAACTCATCCTTTCCTTTTTAGTTTGATTTTTCGCAACTAGGCTTGTTGGCATTCTTTAGACTTTGATGTTTTGCAAGTTGAGTAACCTTCTAATGTGCAGGTAATACTATTGGTTTGTAGGGAAAAGAACTAACATTTTCACTTATGATACTATCATCAACACCCGCCTTTCATTCTCTTCAACTTCTTCAAGTGGTCTACACAGAAAATTCATGATATGATTCTTAGAGGCCATTGTTTGCATTCCCTCCTTGTGCAAGATGGGCTCTCAAGGAGTAATAAGATTTGAAAATACTCCTATATCCTTCTCGCACATTCTACAACCTTATCTTGCCTTCATATCACTTTCTAAGCCCTTGAAATGCTCTCAGATCCAATTCTGTAGCAATACAGGGAAATCATGTAGCATCTTGTAGCATCATGTAGCACCATGCAGAACCCCTCAAAACTTGACCAGAATTACCTTTTAAGCTTAATTGTTTCCTCTTACTCCTTCATAGTGTCTCCTAAGCCTTGGAACTAAGCTTAAGGAAGATCAAAGACCACTTAAAACTTTCCTTTCCATCGCACCAATTGATTTTTATGATTAGGGTTAGTTATTGAGTTCATGAATTTAATAGCGTGGGGATAGTTTACATTGTTATTTCTTGAAGAATTTATTAAATTTTGTCATTATAATATAATCTCATTTGAATGCATTGGCTTAGGATTGATTTCAAGCTATTTACTTTATGTAGCTAGACTGGGTTTATTTCTCTGTCATTTATTTTCGACAGTACGTTAGGGTTTTTATTCCAAGCATTTCATTCCTTGTAAGTATATTATAATTTACTCTTATGAAACATTTTCATTCCTTGCAAGTAGATTAAAACCTCTTTTGATGCAACATTTTCAATCCTTGTAAGTAGATTTGGATTTCCTTTTATGCAACATTTTTCCTTCTTGCAAAATCTAGATTCATTTTGCAAAATGGTCTTTGTACACTTTGGTTTGACTCACTACCTTAGAGCATCTTAAGTAGAACTTATCTTATTGTGCATATATCGCTTCAGTTCTTAATTTTGTACAAATACTAGATTGATAAATTAAGGTTGGTAGCCCTTGGAGTTGCAGCATTCTTTTTGCAATACTAGAGTTCATCAGGAAGAATTGGGGTTAGGGTGATAGATAATGGAAATAAATGAGGTGGGTGTGGCCTACTCACAATACTCCACCAACAATCCAAATTGTCCATACAACCTTTCCCTCAGAGAATTGGATCTACATATCTCCCCTTATCCATCCATCAATTCATTTTCACTTAAATTTACACATGTCCCAAAAATTTACACAATAATACTTACAATTAGTGGTTGCAACAAAAAGGGTTGTTACAACATTCATGGTGGGAAAATCAATAGAACCCCTCCTAGAAAGTAAGAGTGAATAGTCAAATTGGAAATATTTTTCAAAACTCAAGTCTCGCTTAAGATCTCAACTGGTCAATGACAAAGAGGCTTGAGAATGACATGAAATTCCTTGGCCCTGTAATTTTATAGTTGAATCGTGGAGACTCAATACTATAATTTCAGAGTAAGAAACCATGAAATTGGGATTGATTGAAAATTTTCCCCAACATTATCAAATAATTGATTGCCCCTTATTTCACCAAATTTAAATATTTAGAAAAACACCGTTATATTCTAGATAATTATAAACTACAATGTACATTGGTTGTGCTTTATTTCATCAAAGGCACCAATATATTCTTGATAGTTATAAAACATGATCATTATAAATTAATCATTTATCTGTTATAAACTATGTGAAAGAGGATATTTGATTTGGATTGAATCATTATATTGTTTTCCATCCATCTCAATGCTTTCAAAGTGGAAAAGGTGGAGGAATAAACTCATGGGACCATTTTTACTCGCGGGACCCAATTTGGAAAAGCAAGGTTTGAAACATTTCAGGAGCATTTTGAGGCATCAAATGACATTTTTTGGGGGTAAAAATGTGTTGCTTTAGCGTAACACCTTTTTTTACCTATTACACACACATAGACCTTTATAATGACGTGATACTCGCTCCAATAAGAGTTTGTATACGAAATTTATGCCACTCAGAAGTTGACCTTCCTATTTTCACCACCATAATTTGAGAGGATGCCACATCATCCCCCATTAACGGAAAATGGGTTAGCCATGTGATTATGATGTAGAAGGCTCTAGAAGTGTCTATATTGTAACTCTAGTTAAGAGTTGAGGTAGTCAAACCTAACCACTACTAGGCTATCGGGTTGTGTTATAATCGTACCACTAGGAGGAAAAGAGATTCCATTATTTCGAATGCATTTGTTCCACAGCTAAGAAAAAATAGCCAAAAGGGATAGGAGGTAGAGTGCATGGAGAGGATTTGTGCACTATAGACACCCATGGGCCATAGGCCATACTTCCTTGTACTCGCAGCAATAATTCCATTCATAGAAAGAGAGCAAAGCGACCTCACTTTATACCTGGGTTTTTCTTCCGAAAGGGTTTCCCATAGCATATCTTGTGTCAAATGTGTGTGTGAGCTTCTATTTTTTTGCATAATTTTAATTCATATGCATGCACTATTAACAGTGAATCTACAGTTCCATAAATATAATAAAATTGTAAAAGTGTAGAATTTTGTATTCTAAATATAATATTATCATATATGTTGTGACGAATTGTCCAGTGGAATATCCATGGAAATTTACGGATCATATTGATATCATAGCAGGTTTCTTTGGGTGTATTGTGGATATTTGCATGGGATCTAGATCAGCTATGCTAAAATTCATAAAACCCTAATCATGGCTAATGAATTTGCGAATAACCCTCATGATCCTACAGAGGAGAGATTTTCGTGGTTAGAACAACATGTTTCTAATATAAATCGTAATTTAAATATCCTCATAACAACCCTAAGCAATAAGTTTGGGATATTTGTAAAATATGGGGGTTCAAATGCAGAGGGAAAATTAAAAGGGGGATCAAGAGATTGGAAAGAAATAAAGAACCAGCCAAAGAAAGAACCAAGAAAAGATTAACCTAGTTCAAGTGTCATTAATCATTCATCGCCTTTGCTTTGAATGAAAGCAAGAGCTTATATCAAGCCATACCACGGTGACACCAACGGTCTGAAATTGAACCACAGGCTACAGCAACTAGAAGTGTATTTCAGTGTCCATCAAATTGAACAAGAACAAAAAATTTCATTAGCACGACTGAAGTTAAAGGGTCATGCCCTGACGTGATGGGAAAGCCACACGAAGACCCTAAGATTGGAGGGAGAGCCTCTAGTGACTAGGTGGGAGGACTTCAAAACCCTCATTAAGTCACAGTTTTACCCCATTTGTACAAAAAGGACTAATGGATCCGGTGGAACACTTCACAAAAAAGTCAGAGCAAAGCATATAGGCATACACCATAGGGTTCAGAAAGGTCAAAATAATGTTGGGTATCTCCCCAAAGAACCCAAATGTACTTCTCAAGTATTTTGGGGGGTCTACACCACCATCTGTGGTAGAACGTGATGTTGTTCAAGCCCAAATCACTAGACGAGGCATGCATACAAGCACAATACTTGGAGAACATAGGCCTAAAGAGAGTGTAATCAAGTGGATCAAAGAAGAAGGAGAAACAAGATGCTTATAAGGAAGATAATATCATGGCCAACGTACAGAAGTATATGTACTGGCCCAAGATGCAAGAGAAAGTAGCTAGGTTCATAAGAGGATGCATCCTTTGTTGTACCAACAAGCCTAGCAATAGGAAACACGGTCTATATCATCCCTTACTTGTACCCACTCATCCTTGGGAAATTATTTCCATGGACTTTATGGGAGGTTTACTAACATCCAAGAAGGGACATGACTACATGTCTGTGATCATTGACAAGTTCACCGAGATGTGTGTTCTAATGCCTTGTAAAAATACCATCAATGGGAAACAAGCATCAAATTTGTTCTTTGGATAGGTCTGGGTGCACTTTGTGATAGAATGGAACAATTTTTTAGACAGGGATACGTGATTTCTTAGTAAATTTTGGACTACATTGTGTGAGAAGATGGACACAAATTTGAAGAGATCTACAACATTCCATCCACAAACATATGGGTAGAAATAAGTAGCCAACAGGAATTTGGTGCAGCTTCTGAAGAGATACAACTAGAAGCTTCTTAAGACCTAGGATGAAAATATGGTATATACAGAACATTCTTACAACACAACAATCCACACTTCTATAGGAAAGTCACCATTTAAAACATGTTTTGGATTTTTTTTTTCCTTCACCTTTGGGCATTGCAAATGCATAGTAAGGAGGAGTGAGGGAAGATCTTATAGGAGATTCCTTGAGGGTTGAAAATTTTGTAGAAAAAATAAGGTAGATCCATGTATAGCTACAAGACATACTGCAGAAGTCACAGGAGAAATATAAGGCCATGCATGATCAACATAGAACAAAGAAATTGTTCAAGGTGAGAGACAAAGTATGGCTACAGTTGAACAAGGAGAGGTTATAAGAGCCTAGTAAGAAAATCAAGGCTTTGAGGTATGGTCCCTTCGAGATACTTGAAAATGTGGGTGATAATTCCTATCAACTTAGTTTACTACCATATATGTGCATTTACTCACTTGTGAATGTAGAGAATTTGAAACTCTATGAGCCTTTCATGTTAAATCAGAAAGTGGAATAGGTCCTACATTATGTGGAGGATTTGGCACTAGATACTCATGCAAAGTTGATAGAAGATACAATTTTGCAGAAGAGTTCGAAGACGAAAAGATAGGGGTAGCATGACCTTTGGCAGATTGGGTTGAAACAACAACTTCTGGTCGAACCTAAATGGTACACTAGAGAGAAGGTGGAGGAAACAATTCCTCACCTCATTCAATAGAAGCTTTTGGGGACCAAAATCCTCCCAAAATGGGGAGGTGTGATCCATATTGGATTATTATATTGTTTTTCATTCATCTCAATACTTTCAAAGTGGAAAAAGTCAAGGAATCAACTCACAAGACCATTTTTACCAAAAGGACCCACTTTGGTAAAACAAGGTTTGAAACCTTTCGGGATAATTTTGAGGCATCAAACAACGGTTTTTGGGGGTAAGAATTTGTCACTTTAGCTTAAAACCTTTTTCTTCTTATTCTACACACAGACACCTTTCCAAAGATGTAAGAATCGCATCAATCGGAGTTCGTATGTGAAAGTTGTGCCACTTAGAAGTTAAAATTGTTGTTTTCACCACCATAATTTGAGACGATGCCACATCAGCCCCCGTTATTCATGGAAAATGTGTGTGTGATCTTTTATTTTGTCATTCTTTATTTTTCTACACAATTTTCATTCACATGCAGCACTCTTAATAGTAAATCTACAAATCCAGAAATCTAATAAAATAGTAATAATATAGAATTTCATATTTTAAATTTAATATTATTAGGTCTGTTGTGATGAATTGTCTAATGGAATATCCACGGCAGTTTAGAGAACAATATTGATATAGAAGGGTTTTCTTGTTGATTTGAAGAGGATCATGGCAACAACAAGGGCTAAGGCCATGACGATGGCGATAACAAGAGAATCAGTGAGTTGAAAAATGAATCATCCTCATAAATGCAAATAAAATTTTAGATATCTGAATTGTGATCCAAGAGTCCTATCAAGTAATTGGAATTAGATGTTAAATTTCATGGGATCTGATTCATATTTTGCTTATTTAACCATTATATTTGACTTTTCTTGTTTATGTTGGTGAAATAATTATTTTATGTTTAATTTTTGAGAGTTTTATGTCATTTCTTTAGTGTTTATACTCTAGTGATAAATCTCAATTTCTATTAAATGGGTCTATTTATTAATTTTATTAGCAAATAGATTAAATTGGTGGTTGGATATGAAAATATCAAATGTATTGCTACCATGTCGTTGAGAAAAGTTCATCAAAGGTATGAAACATGGGTACTCCGTGGATGAGGAATCAAATTATGCATCCAACGAGTGTTTCTGCTCGAAATTTGAGTAAACCCATAGGAGATAAGCTGAAAATACGAGTTGAAAAAATAGTTTTTTCTTTTTTCCCTCTAAAATCTGATGATGTAACCTAATATTGTTTGATTATTTCCACTATTATTTTAGAATTCCCTTAGGAGACTCATTTTAGACCTCAAATTCCCCTAATGAATAGTTTTGCACTAGCATTATAACATCTCATCCAAAATTTGTCAAAACAGACATGCAAAATATCATGTCCTTAATCTTAGGAGAAAATAAGGCCATTTGCAAACAATTGAGATCCAAATTGTTGGCCATTTGGAGGAAGGAGTTAATTATATCATCGGTTGCCTATGAACTAGCTGAGGGGTTGGTCAAATAGAACATCAAACTACTTAGAAATAATTTGACCAAGGAGGAACTAACAAGGATTTGTGGAGATATCAAGAATGAACTAAGAAGGAAAGGTGTGTGCTTTGTATACAAGGAAGGTTAGGCACTTAACCATTCATGTCTAGGTGATAGGAAGGAGGCAATAAGGACAGAACCAGAGGAAATTCCTTTAGACCACGAGGATTTATCTGAAGGATCCAAGTAGTCAAGTGCATATGGTGAACAACAACACAATGTTATTCAGAGAGACTTGCAGGACAAGTCGATGATAATTAGTCAACTTCACAAAGTACATGGGGAATTGAAGGACGTAATTCTTCCTAATAATATGGTAGACTCTTATCTCTAGGAGGACATCCATGAAGAGTATGAGAAGCCAAGTGTAAATAAGAGTCCACTGGTGTATCCATGTTTGTCAACCAAAGAGGATGGACAATAAATTGTCCCCGTGGGTGGAGAAGGCTAGGAAGAAGGCTTTCAAGGAGAATCAAATGAGGAGTCAGTAATAATAAACCGACATGATGAGCATGATCATGCGAGGCAACATGACAAATATGGTATGTAGGATGATCCATTTATGGAGGTTCAATCAAAGGTTCAAGTTGAATTTGTGGTCATGGGGCATCTCGTGCAAACAGATACAGAGACATTCATCAGGGCACGAGAATTTCTAGTAGAGGACTTTTGGGAAAGGCTCATGCATTTGAAAACAGATCTTATGATGTTGAAGCATAGAGACTCGGAAATCCGCAACATTGTCTTACAGGAGAATAGAATAGTTGAGGATCTCATGGGGTATATGCCGAATCAACGACCTAGCTGTCTAGTGTTGAGGAATGACTCAAGTCCCTCACAAAGCAACAAGAGGACTACAGTTGGGAATTCCATAGCATCCCTCTACAGGAGTACATAAATAAGGCTTGCAACACTACCAAGCCCCCCCTTATACATTGGGAAGTGCAAGGTAGAGTTCTCCAAATGCTTCATGTTAGGCGATCGAGTGGAGCAGCATGAGTTGAGCGTTGAGTAGCATAAACATAGTAGATTTGTAGGGATTCAACCTTCTCAAGGCCTGGATTGGTGAGAAATTATGAGTTGGTACTCTATTGATGGGTTGATTCCTAGGAGGACACTCATAGCCAAGGGCATATTGCATCTTGGGCCCTTTGGCACAGCCACTAATGGAGGGTTGAGATGATATGATAACCCATAGGTCCCAGGACTTAAGTGCCATTGGGATATAAGAGAATCCATTGGGGCTAGCATTGGCCAGAGGATTGTTTGGGATCCAGATGAATCTATCGAGGGAAGGATTGGTCGGAGGATCATTTGGGATCTAGGTAATCCATTCAGGATCATGTAGCATGGAGGTATGGAAGAACACATTGGGTTGTATGGGATCCTGATATCAATGCTTCTATTGTGAATAGTAGTGTTTTGATGACAATTATTTTTGAATAGAACACTTATATGTACCAGATCATTTGATTATTTCATTGTTTGGGATATTACAAAATAATTATTACAAGGATTTATTTCATGCTATCGAGTAAAATACTCTGTTGGTTGAATGACCAACTGTGGTTCAAGTTTCTAACTACGATTGACATTATTGTAGACCGAACTGAAATTAGAATATAAATGGATTTTTAGGGTTTCCATCCTTGATCCTTAGGGTATAGGAGCTTCAAACCATAGTTACGATGAATATAGGTTAAGATGGTATTATTATTTAAAATTGATATTAAAATAAATGTAGTTTGAAGTAGTTTGGAAAAATATTTTTATTCTCTTTACTCTAATTTAATTCTAATATACAATATGTTATACATAATAATGAGTATATTTAATTAAAAATAATTATGTAAATCTACCATGTAGAATAGATAATGACGGTGTATTGTTAAATCACTTTATGAAGTGAAGATTATTTATTTAAAATTGAATAGGCAAAAATCTAGCCACATTAAAGCTAATATAACCCTTAAAGCTCCATTAAAAATTATGTATCAAATAGTTGTGTAAAGAAGGATCGAGCACTCTGAAAATGGAGATCTAGGGTTTACCTAAACTTTGAAACGGAGCTCCACCCTGAGCATGCACCCCTGAATCATTGACCTTGCAACTCTTGACAGTTACGCACGCCAGCAAATAGTACAGCCTCAATGGCAACCATGACGGGGGAGGACTCTGGGCCTCCCCCCATGGTGAACCCTATGCTTCTGGCCAAGAACAAACCTGACAAGTCCTCTGCCTCGCAGACGCAAATAGATCAGCATAAACATGATATACATAATGAACCACAGGATACAGAGCTATACCCTCGGACAGGTAGCAAAACACTGTAGGCGATGATGAAATGCCCAAAGTAACCTCTGCAACCTGCAAACCTGTAGCCGTAGAACAACCAAATATTGAACTGCCCAGTCAAAGAATCAACACCCAAATCCAATTCATGAAAGACCATGCCCTTATTGGGAAATTTATTGGGTTTTGGCCAACAGAGAAAGCCTTATAGGGATGGATAGTAGCCAAATGGAAACCAAAAGGGCACATCAATATGAAGTTAGGACCAAAGGGGTTCTTTACAGCGATATTGAACTGCATCGAGGAGTGAAATAGGGTCATAGATTGCGGCCCTTATTTCTTCAACGCTATTAAGCTTTATCTATGTGATTGGATCGAAATGTTCAATCCGGATAAATAAGATTTGAGCTCGGCACCAATTTGGATCTGGTTATATTCCCTACCGCTGGAATATTGGGGTGAAGAGTCCTTAAAAGACATTGGAAATGGCTTGGGAGAGTTTATAAAAGTTGCAAAAGAAACCAAACTTAGAAGGTATACCTCCTATGCCCGCATTTGTGTCTACATGCATCTGAACAAAGCTCTTCTAGACTCAGTGAGTCTATTTCATGATGATTTTGAATGGATTCAAACAATATATTATGAACATGTTCCCTTTATATGCAGAAAATGTCACGCTCATGGACATATATTCTGGGATTCCCGCTTAATGCCAAGCCCTCCTCCAATGCCTCCTCAGGGCAAACTGATCAAGATGGATTTACTAAAGTAAAACTCTCGGAAAAGGACCCATAAAAAGCCTATTGCTCATCCCAAAAATCCCCCTGCCAACAATTTCACTCCCTCTACCAACAATAGCTTTGAAATTCTAGCTCAGCCTGCCTCTATAGTCTCTGAACCCACCATGCACTCTTATGAGATTCCCAATCAGCCCTCTATCAAACCTCCTACGGCTTCGTTTCCTGCCTAATTCCCCAAGCAATCCCAAGTTCTCCCCGTCACCTCTTCCATTAAATATTTGGCCTGGAAACCTAATGGTATGGACATCGATACCTTTATGATTGATCCCAAGCATGCAGCGAACATCATGGCCAAGAGCAGTGAACTCAAGAAGATGGATGAAGAGCCTGAAATCATAGACCTGGGAGACTTGGACATTTTTTAGCCTTGATCAAGCATGCAAGAATAAATAATTTGATAAGATTCCGACAAGACAACTAGAAAGTCTAGAGGTTATCCTATCCAGAGCACATCAACAACGATCTTTAGGAATTCAACCAGGAAGTCAGTGGGATGGAAGAACATGTTCAAGGATACCAAGAAACGAGGGAGAAAGACAGATCTACAAAGAACTATCCTCATCAGGGAATGTTGGTAGAATCTAATATACATTCTAAACTCACAAAGTACTACAGGCCACTCCCCAACCCTGAACCATGAAGCTCACATCATGGAATTTAAGAGGGCTAAATGGCCCTGGGAAATACAGAATGATCAAACACTTGATACAGTCGGAGAGACCTCATATCTTCTTCATGCAAGAAATGAAATGTAATAGTACCTTTCTCAATACCATTCTTTCAAAAGCATGGCCTGGTAGTCACTCAATGGCGGTGGATGCTATAGGAGCCTCGAGAAGATTAGCAATAGCATGGAATGCACAAGTCATTGCGCTCACAGACTTCCATGCAAACCATCACTTCATTCAAGCCAACTTCCATATCATAGGGACCAATGTGCATGGTCACCTTACCAATGTTTATTTCCCACAAGCCGCTATGGACAAAACAACAACTCTGGACACACTCACACTGCTCAATGCCACTCAGACTCATCCACTCTGGATTACGGGGGGCGACTTCAATATGATCACTAAATTAGAGGAAAAACTAGGAGGCTGAATCAGACTGGACAATGAAAGTGAGTATTTCAAGGAGTTCATTCAAAGCAATTGGCTAATCGATCTGCCCTTCAACAATGATCTACACCTGGAATAAAAAAAGATCCAGTCCCCATCAGATTGCTTCAAGGGTAGACAGATTTCTAATCTCAGATAATGCTATCCACCTGGGAGGAGACCTCTCAGCCCCAATCTTACCACTTTCAGGATCAGACCATTGGCCCATTACGCTTCAATGGCAAAGACCGGGAAACTCCACTCGAAGACCCTTCCTCTTTGAATATTTTTGGTTGACCCATCCAAATTTCAAAGATCTAGTTCAGTATGCATGGAAAAGTTTTATCCCCCCTACAGGTTCCAAAATGTTTCAATTCCAGTAAAAGCTTAGATTCCTATAAGCGCAAATCAAATAGTGGAACCACACCAAATTTGGAAACATTTTCCAATCTCATAAAGTCCTTGCTCAGGAGATGGAGAAACTCTAGCAAACCATCGTAACAAAAGGATGGACTGAAGCCCTCATAGAACAGGAAAAGAACCTCCAAACACAAATCAAAAAAGAGAAAAACAAGAGGAAATCCTCCAGAAACAGAAATCCTGAATAAGATGGTTAAAGGAAGGTGAGAGGAATACAAAATTATTTCATCGTACTGCCATCCAGAGGCGAATGCATAACAACATCACCCAAATTCATAATCATCAGGGAGACCGGTTGGAAGAAAATGGGGATATTGAAAAAGAACTCCTTAAGCACTTCAAAACAGTCCATCAAGAACCTGACATTAACAGACAGCCATCAATTGACAAGATTCTCCCACATACCCGAAGGTGATAACAGATGAACACAATCAATTGCTACTTCGTCCAGTCTCCTTACAGGAGGTTGAATTAGCTATGAAACAGCTCAAGGAATGAAAAGCTCCTAGTCCCAATGGTTTCACCTCCACCTTCTTTCACAGATTCTGGGATGTGATCAAAGAGGAGGTCTGGTAGGTAATGGAAGAATCTAGAACACTCCATTTGATGTTGCCCTCTCTAAATGCAACATTCATTACTCTCATCCCCAAGGAGGAACACTCTAACACTCCGGACAAATCCAGGCCTATAGCCCTTTGTAATGTCATCTACAAAATCATATCTAAACTTATAGCTTCCCAATTGAAGCTGTTGCTTCCCCTGCTCATCTCCCCAGAACAATTGGGCTATGTCGAAGGAAGGGAAATCATAGATGGCATCATCCTCTCCCATGAGATCATCCACTCTCTCAAGCACCACAAGAAAGCAGGTATGCTTCTAAAAATCGACCTCTCAAAAGCTTTTGATAAGTTGAGTTGGATGTACATTCAAAAAATGTTAACAACCTTTGGTTTCTCACATGTTTGGGTTCGATGGATCATGAGCTTAATCTCCTCATATTTCTTCTCCATTCTAGTTAACAGAATTCCTTCCACCCCCTTTCAACCCTCAAGCAGCATCTGTCAAGGAGATCCCCTCTCTCCTTTTCTCTTTGTTCTTATGTCTGAAGGGTTGGGTAAGATCATCAAACACACTCTCCAGGAGCATCAGCTTCGAGGTATATCCCTTCATAATTCCCCTGCCATCACCCACCAGCAACTTGTGGACAATAACATGTTATTTGGGCATCCCTTGGTCCAAGAAGCCCGAAAATTCAAGTCCTTCCTTGATGACTTCTCAGCAACCTTTGGAGCTAGCATCAACACCGTTAAATCCCAGATCTTCTGTTGTCATAATCCTGCCATAACTCAAAACTCCATAGCCCGCATTCTAGGATTCTCTATCACCTCTCTCCCCTCCAAGTACCTTGGCGCCCCCTTAACTAACTCTGCTCTTAAGCACTCCTCATGGCAACTACTCCTAGATAAACTTGACGCTTGCCTCACTTCCTAGACCTTTAGAGCCAGAAACATGGCAAGTCGACTAATCCTCATCAAGGCGGTACTACAATCTATGCCTCTTTATCTCTTCTCTGTTCTAGCAATGCCTAAATGGGTACTTAAAAAATATCAAAGATCTTCAAAGGAATTTTCTATGGGGATCTACTGGACATAATCACAAATGGGTATTGGTCAAGTGGGCGACAGTTTGCCTCCCAAAAAACCTTTGGGTAATCGGTCTTCGGGACCCTCAACACAGTAACGCAGTCATGGGAGCAAGAATCTAGTGGAAGTGGCTCTCAGCTTTGCACATGCTCTGGGCGATCCTATGGAAAGCCAAATATGCCAACAACGGATCGAATGGAGACTTGATCAAGCTCATAGATATAGGAAAAGGCTTCCTAATCTGGAATGCGACTAGATTGCACAGGCACATGATCCATCAGCACAGCTTTTGGGAAATAAGAGACGGCAACAATGCTCGCTTCTGGATGGATTCATGGTAGCAAAGACCCAGACTCAACAACTTAATCTCACTACCACAAAAAGAGGACGAGGAAGCTCATTAATGGAAAACGGTCAACTAGTACTGGATTCCCACCCTAGATTAGGGATATAGACAATGGCAAAAAGCAAAGCACATCATTAGGCACGGTACAGAGATAATGTATAAGGAGTTGGACATAGAGCTAACCAATAGGAGAATTAGATTCTCTGAAGAAAAGGATATCCTACGTTGGGGATACAAACTACATGGGACTTTCGCCACACAAAAGGCATACAAACTTATGATTAATACTCAGAATAACAAGGACCCTCTCTGGGACAAAGTGTGGTCTCCTAAAATCTGGCCCAAGATCTCCACTTTTCTATGGCTGCTATGTCTTAAAAGAATTCTTACTTGGGACAACTTAAGGAAAAAAAATTATGGCCCCTCAAGATGCCCCAACTACAAGCAACAGGAGGAAACTATATAGCATCTCATGGACTCTTGTTATTTGGCAAACAAACTCTGGGAAAAAACAATTTTCAGATGTCAAAAAGATGGTAGAGTTAAAGAAGACATCACCAAAACCATTCATCACTGGGCTATAAATCCGTACAAAAGTCCCCTGCTTAAATCCTTATGGAGAATCGTCTCAGGCCTCCTCATTTGGACAATTTGGAAGGAAAGGAATCGACTTATCTTTAGGAATCAAACCACCCCCATAGAGATCATTTGGAGCAATTTGTGTAGAAACCTTCAGGAAACTCTAGCGCTCCAAACTTGGAGCGATGATGATTTTCCCACCAATCTGCAAGAGCGGACCATCTGTAAGAATTGGAACCTCAGGCTCATCTAGACTCAAGTGCATCCCAATAGATCCGTCCCTTCCCACCACTCTTCTAGTAAATGGTGCCCTTCACCTCCAGGATTCACCCAGTTAAACTTTGATGGCGCTTCTAAAAGAAATCCAGGCAAGGCCAGACATGGAGGAATTTTCAGGGATCACTATGGCAATCCTTTGTTGCTCTTCCTAGGCACATCAGGATGGGACATGAATAACTCGACCGAACTAGAAGGATTGTGGCAAGGTCTCCACCTCCCTCAGCAACATGGCTACTTTCCCTTAATAATCGAAGGAGACTCACAAATCCTCATCAATATGGCCAATCAAATTATTCAGGGAACTCCAATTCACAAGTTGTCCTATAGCTGGAGACTTGCAACTCATTTACAACACATTGAGCATTGGCTTGCAACCAATAGAGCAATCACCTTCAAACACATCAAGAGAAATGGCAACAAAGTGGTCGACCTCTTAGCCAATTTAGGGGTGGCTAGTGATCGAACTCTATACACAGGTTCGCTCGATATTATAAAAGATGCCAAACACCAACAGGAATATATCACACTGGCGCAATTTGATGCATCACCCCCGAATGCGGGTGGCAAATGAGAATTCAATGAGGATACGATGTCTGCCTGGCAGGTGGCTAAGCCACATACTAGTCTGCACCTTCCCCTATGGGAATTTAAGGCAGGCCTCTGCCCCTCGGCCGACAACATTAACTCACTGTGTGGATCGAGACATCCCCTGCAAGCATAAAAATATGGAGCCAATCCCTCTGCAATCCTCTATTCTACCTCTGAAATGCTCTTGCCACCCTGCCGCAACAGAGCCAAGCTCTCAAACCGCAACAGGTAGGTGTTGCAGACTTCTCTGCTACGTCAACCTGGGCAATGGTCACCACTTCTCCCAATCTATTCACCACTCCCTACAAATTGAGGCCTCGGCCCTGACTTGACTCCCCCTATTCTTTACAGTACCACCTCTGCTGCTCTCTTCCCGCTCCCTGCCACTTCAACTCACTTCTCGCTGCAGCATCCCACTCAGAGAAATATGCATCGTCATCATCACATGAGATGCAGGCGTGGTGGTAGCCGTGGCAGAGCCATCCGGCCCCCCTCGCTACCTCCCTCAGCGTCGACTTCTCCTTCGGCCTCCCCGCCCCCCAGCCCTTCCTCTTCCCGCTTCCATGGAAAATATCTGGATACGCATAGCAGAAGAGGACGAGCTAGCCCCTGTGAGATTTGTCGGACTGATGTAGCCACCTAGCCTACCAATCTTACTACTACTACCTAGTACACTCAATTCTGTTTTCTCTGTTCCATGGATAGACCGTTAATCATTGCCACCGTCTCAGTGGACTTTAGGGAGGTAGCTAGCTCGTGCATGGATCCAGACCACAGCCCTGCAAAGAACCAGGTCCCTTTGTCGCACGACAATGTTCAAAGGGAGCCGAGTTCAAGCCATCCGCAGAAAGCCAAGGACCATCCATCCACCAATAGACTAAAGACGTCGGGAGGCAATGCCACAAGCAAAACCAAAGGCATCCAGGTTGAAGACAGAGAGCCACAAGACACCACGGGTGGCAGGCAGGCAGAGGATATTGATTCAGATAACTATGGGTGTCTGATTGTGGAAGAGAAGCCACCGTCCTAAGACACCTAGCAGTTGCATGCCATGGATCACGTGTCAAGCTCGGTCTTTTAAGTTTTTGTTTTTTTATCTTTTTACAGTGGTCAATTTTTGCAGTGTTTTTTGAATTTACCATGGCAGTAAATTTTGAGTTCTGGAATTGTAGCCACTGTGTGCACAGAAGGTACCCATCTTTATCTTATTCTCGGACAAGTTTCCCCATGTGAGGCAGTGTCGATTTTAAATCTTGTTATTTAAAATGGTCATATCGTTGACCTAGACCTGCAGAGGCCGAGGCCTCACTTTACATTTTGTTTCCATTAATAAATATAGTTTTACATAGAAAAAGAAATAAGCCTTAATGCAATAACTGCTTAAATATCCATAAAACATTGACTATTTAATATATATATATATATATTCCTGGAAAAACAATCATGAACTTGAAATCATATTTTTATCCCATACCAAATTGATCTCTAAAATTTCCTGATTGATTCATATTACCGTGGTGGACATTATTTCACTGGACGGACAAATTTGGGAGCTTCATGCATATCTCTCATAGAAGAAAACGCTCATTCAAATACAATGAACATAGAAATGTACCGCCCAAGGAGAAAATAGACTACGAGGGGTAGAAGCAAATAATATCAATAACACTTATGGAGTGTAATACTCAACCAGAGACTGGAAGCAAGCATCTCCCTCATACGCATCCGTAGAGATGGTGGCAATTCCTTTGCCGTTAAGAAATCCCCGATGCCTCCCACCACCAATATATACATGTCTGTGTTTTGTGAGAATTGGGTTCGTTCCACCGAACCTGTTGCTGCCTCCGTGGTCTGTAGAGTTGTGGAGAAACGTGAATCCAAGGCAGGCGCTGAAAGTATTCTTCATGTCATACAAGTAGAATCCTTGACCTCTGCCCACCACAGCGGAATGGAAATTGTTGTCCACGGTGATGGGATCGTCAAACACCATGAGCTCTCGGCTTGAGTAGGTAAGAATTAATTAGCACATGAGCATATAGTCTTGCGGTATATGTCCACTTTTGGACTATTAGTTTGCCGAAATTTAATATACTCTGTGCTTGGTGTATATGCCCATATGCCCACTTTCAGATAACTGGTCTGCCAAAATTTAAATATAGACATATGCAGCCCCTGTATTTACTGCCCATTAGCAGCTCAATTATTTTCAGCCCTATTTTGACAAAAGTTACAAGACACTTAATTATTGCATCTTGTATTTGATTTTAATGATGAAAAGTTTGTGTGAATATATATATATATATAGTTTCAAGATTTAACCTGTAAGCCATGTAAGCCATGGGTAGGATGGAATTAGCAGGGCAGCCTATAAAATTCTAATACTTTGATTTGTTTGGCGTACGAGTACATACATGAGTCAATCTCGGATGTGGAGAACAGATATGTTCCGACGGCTTTGTTGTAAATGGAAAATTTGCGTAGCCGCCTAGGCATTTTTATCAAGGTTGTTGATTGGCCGAATATATTTGACAATTAGACAGACATGTTTTTCTGATCGCCGGTGAATCAACCATCCAGATAAGCTCAGAGGTTAATTTAATATATCAAACGTCAAAATTATTCTCACCATTCACGTGTTGTTTGAAAATGAATAAACACGATAAAGTGATACTTTCAACGAAGCAAACAGATATACCGCGATCGTCATGGTTGGGCAGTACAAACACATATTGCTATCGTGATGACTGTGAAACGAGAGTGGGTGAAACAAAGAAAATTCTCAAGCAATCTAGACAAATTTTGCGTGATATTTTTAAGAAAATGAATGCTGAATTTAATTTGATCCAGATTATAGAATATTTTAAAAATTGATATACTAAATTTCTCTTGTTTGATAAATTTTTGAATTAAAAAATTAATAAAAAAAACAAACAAAACTACTTGAATAGATGTGGAATTTTTCCTTTTAGCATCCAGGAGTGCCAGATATACTCGTGGTACTTGCAATCGTGGTTTCCTGGTTTAGATTACTCTCGAAAGTGGTAGTGTTAGGCAAGATGGGAAACCCTTGCTTCATTCATACTATCAGCGAGACTAGCATGGGAGGTAAACATGCCCGCCATCTGTAGTGCTCTATAGGCGTAATACAGTAATTTTACATCATACTTCGCTGAAACTACAACAATTTAATTAGAGAATACCAAAACATTTTCGTAATATCCATATAAATACAATTACAGGTTAAAAAAATTTATATACTACATCATCATGGTAAAATTTCTTATAAATTTTAATATAATTATAATGTTAATTTTTCATATATATATATATGAGTATCGATCAATATATGTAAGTCTATATGAGATACTATGGAATGTCAAGGAAGCCACCGCCCAGGGTTATGGACGAGATGCATTTAAGTGGATGAAGTGGATGAGTTGTTTAGAGAGTGAGCAACATTTTTAGTATGGCTATCTTTTAGCGTACATTTACTTCTTTCTTTGCATTTGATAACACATTTTTGGACTGTAATGTGTTTATTAGGGAGATTAAGGAATATTTATCATATCATATGGCCTAACATGATTAATGTGAAAGAAAATGAGTATTTATTGGGTAGAAGTATGTTACCAAGAAATGTAGGAGGCTTGTTCCCTACATTAACTCACCAAACAAGTACCTTGGCTTTTGGGTAGTTACTACACTCAGTGGTTGCGTGGTTGCAAGGATCTCAGGAGACTAGATCCAATTTTATAGGGATTTCAAAGGGAAGTGGCCCTCCTTCCAAGGATGCTTCCCCCTCACTCATTTTGTATAAATAAAGGAGCCCAAGAGCTTAGTAGGATTGGACTTTTTAGAGGAGCATAGTGATTGCTAGAGCTAGGAGCTTGTACATGTCATTTTGGTTTCCATATCATGGACTTAAGCACTTTGTGAGATTAATAAAAAGCATTTTTTTGCCTTTCCTCTAAGTGTGTTGTAAATGGATGAGTTCCCTTGGGTTAGGGCCCAACCCAAGCACTCGGGTCTCTCTCCCTTGTACATTTCTTTTTATCCATTTTCTTTTTTGTACTTAGTTTAGCAGACTTTTTATTTTTGCAATATTTGCTTATGTGAAAAGTTGCCTCTGGAGATTTGTCAATCATCTCCCTTAGCAAGTGTGATTATATACTTTGTATTGATAGGCACAAAAATATAGGTCTTCTCTTGATGCAATAGTTAGGTCTTAATTAAAATTCAACTCATCCTATCCTTTCTAGTTTGATTTTCCATAATTAGTCTTGTTGGCATTCATTAGACTTCGATGTTTTGCAAGTTGAGTAACCTTGTAGTCTACAAGTAATACTATTTGCTTGTAGGGAAAAACACTACCATTTTCACTTATGATCCTATCATCATCACCCTCCTTTCATTCTCATCAACTTCTTCAAGCGGTTTGCACAAATAAAATTCATTACAAAATTGTTAGAGGTCATTATTATATAATTCCCTCCTTGTGCAAGATGGGCTCTTAAGTAGCACTAAGCTTGGAAAAGACTCTCATATCCTTCTCCCACCTTCTACCACCTAACCTCGACTTCATATCACTTAGCCCTTGGAATTCTCTCGGATCCAATCCTGTAGCAATACAGGGAAATCTTATAGCATCTTGTAGCAATCTTGTAGCATCACGTAGCACCACACAAAACCCCTCAAAACGTAACCAGAATTGTCCTTTAAGCTTATTTTTTTCCCTCTTAGCCCTTCACAATGTCTCCTAAGCCTTGGAACCAAGCTTGAGGAAGATCAGAGACCACTTAAAACTTTCTTTTCAATCACTCCAATTGATTTTTGCTATTAGGGTTAGTTATTAAGTTCATGAATTTAATAGCACGGGGATATTTTACATCGTTATTTCTTGAAGCATTTATTGAATTTTGTCATTAGAATAGAATCTCCTTTGAATGCAGTCATTTAGGATTGATTTCAAGCTATTTATTTTATGTGGCTAGATTAGGTTTATTTCTCTATCATTCATTTTCTACAGTAGGTTAGGGTTTCTATTCGAAGCATTTCATTCCTTACAACTAGATTATAATTTCTTTTTATGTAACATTTTCGTTCCTTGCAAGTAGATTAGAATTTCCTTTGATGCAACATTTTCATTCCTTGTAAGTAGATTTGGATTTCCTTTTACGCAACATTTTTACTTCTTGCAAAATCTAGATTCATTTTACAAAATGGTCTTTGTACTCCTTGGTTTGACTCACTACCTCACAGTAGCTTAAGTAGAACTTATCTTAGTGTGCATATAGCACTTTCACCCCTTAAGTTTGGATGAATACTAGATTGATAAATTAAAGTTGGTAGCCCTAGGAGTTGCAATATTCTTCTTTCTATACCAGAGCTCATTAGGAAGAACTACGGTTAGGGTGATAGATAATGGAAATAAATGAGGCGGGTGTGGCTTGCTCACAACACTCCACTAAAAATCCATGCAACCTTCCTCTCAGAGCATTGGATCTGCATATATCCCTTTAGCCATCCATCAATTCATTTTCACTTAAATTTACATATGCCCCAAAAATTTACACAGGAATATTTACAATTAGTGGTTGCAACAAAAAGGGTTGTTACAACATTCATGGAGGGAAAATCAATACTGTTAGAACTCCTCCTAGAAAGTAGGAGTGAATAGTCAAATTGGAAATATTTTTCAAAGCTCAAGTTTCGCTTAAGATCTCAATCGGTCAATGAAAAAGAGGCTTGATAATGACATGAAATTCTTGGGCCCCGTCATTTTATAGTTGAATCATGGAGACTCAATGCTATAATTTCAAAGTAAGCAACCATGAAATTAGGATTGATTGCAAACTTACTCCAACATTATCAAATAATTGGCTGCCCTTTCTTTCACCAACTTGAAATATTTAGAAAATCACCACTATATTTTTGACAATTATAAACTACAATGTATATTGGTTTTGTTTTATTTCACCAAAGGCACCAATGTATTCTTAATAGTTATAAACTATGATCATTATAAATAATAATGTGTTAGTTATAAACTATGTGAAAGAGGATATTTGATTTGGATTGAATCATTATATTATTTTTCATCCATATCGATGCTTTCAAAGTGGAAAAAGTGGAGGAATCAACTCACAGGACCGTTTTTACTGGCAGGACCTAGTTTGGCAAAACAAGGTTTCAAACTTTCGGGAACATTTTGAGGCATCAAATGAAATTTTTTGAGGTAAAATTTTTTTGTTTTAGCACCACACCTTTTGATACCTTTCCAATGGCAAAATACTCGCATCAATAGGAGTTTGTATGCAGAAGTTATGCCACTTAGAAGTTGACCTTCCTATTTTCACCACTGTAATTTGAGAGGAGGCCACGTCATCCCCCATTAATGGAAAAGGGGTTAGCCACATGATTATGATGTAGAAGAGTCTAGAAGAGTCTATAGTGTAACTCTGGTTAAGAGTTGAATTAGTCAAACCTAACCACTAGTAGGCTATCGGGTTGTGTTATAATCGCACCACTAGGAGGAAAGGGATTTCATTCTTTCAAGTTCATTTGTTCCATAGCTGAGAAAAAATAATCATGGGGGATAAGAGGTACAGAACATTGATAGGACTTATGCACTATAGAAGCTCGCGGGCCATAGGCCATACTTCTTTGTACTCGCATCCATATTTCCATTGAGAGAAAGAGAGCATAGCAGCCTCACCTTCTAGTTGGATTTTGCTCCCGAAAGGGATTCCCAGAGCATTTCCTGTGTCAAATGTGTGTGTGAGCTTTTATTTTTTTGTTCTCTATTTTTTTTGCATAAATTTCATTCACATGCATGCACTATTAACAGTAAATCTACAGTTCCATAAATCTAATAAAATTGTAAGTGTAGAATTTCGCATTTCAAATATAATATTATATGATATGTGACGAATTGTCCAGTGGGTGTATTGTGGATATTTGAATGGGATCTGTATCATCTAGGCCAAAAGTTGTAAAACCCATTCATGGATGAAAAATCTGTGAGTAACCCTCATGATCCTACAGAGGAGAGATTTTCATGGTTGGAACAACATGTTGCTAATATAAATCATAATGTAAATTTTTTCATGACGACCCTAAGAAATAAGTGGGATATTTGAAGAATATAGGGGTTCAGATGCAAAGCGAAAATCAGAAGGGAGATCAGGAGATCGAGAAGAAACAAAGTACCAGCCAAAGAAACAACCAAGAAAAGATAAACCCAGTTCAAATGTCGTGAATCAATAACTGCCCCTACTTTAAATGAAAGAAAGGGTTTATATCATTCCATACAAAGGTGAGATCGGCCCTCTAAATTTGAATCACTGGTTGCAGCAAGTGGAATTATATATCAGTGTCCATCAAATTGAGGAGGAACAGAAAATTTCATTTGCACAACTAAAGTTAAAGTGCCATGCCCTGACGTGGTGGGAGAGCCCCACGAAGACCCTGAGATTGGAGGGAGCCTCCAATGACTAAGTGGGAGGACTTCAAAACACTCATTAAATCACAGTTTTACCCTATTGTGTACACAAAAGACCAATGGATCCTGTGGCACACTTCAGGAAAAAGTCAAAGCAAAGTGTGTAAGAGTACATTATAGGGTTCAGAAAGATTGCTCCCCAAAGAACCCAGATGTACTTATCAAGTATTTGGGGGGTCTACGGTGCCATTTGTGGTAGAAAGTGACATTGTTCAAGCCCAATTTCGTGGAAGAGGCTTGTGCACAAGCACAGTACCTAAAGAACATAGACTTGAAGAGAGCACAGTCAAGTGGATCGAACCAGAAGGAGCAACTTGATGCTTCTAAGGAAGGAAAGATCGTGGCTAACTTGCAGAGGTATATGTATTAGCCCAAGATGCAAGATAAAGTAGCTAGGTTCATAAGAGGATGCATGCTTTTTTATACTAGCAAGTCTAGCAATAGAAAACAAGGCCTATATCATCCCTTACTTGTACCCACTCATCCTTGGGAAAGTATTTCCATGGACTTTATGGGAGGTTTACCAACGACCAAGAAGGGACATGACTACCTATCTGTGGTAGTTGACAGACATGACTACCTATCCGTGGTAGTTGACAGGTTCATTGATATGTGTGTTCTAATTCCCTGTAAAAAGACCATCAATGGGAAAGAAGTAGCAAATTGGTTCTTTGGACATGTATGGGTGCACTTTGGCATACTAAGGAGCATTGTTGCAAACAAGGATATGTGATTTTTAAGTGCATTTTAGACTACATTGTGGGAGACGATGGACACGAAGTTGAAGAGATCCACAACATTCCATCAACAAACATATGGGAAGAAAAAATTAGTCAACAGGACTTTTATGTAGCTTCTGAGGGGATACAACTAGAAGCATCTTAAGACCTGTGATGAAAATGTGGTATATATACAACATTCTTACAGCGTGTCAGTTCGCACTTCTATAGGAAATTCCCCATTTAAAACATGTTTTGGATATTTTTTGCCTTCACCTTTGGACATTGTAGATGGGCAGCAAGGAGGAGTGAGGGAAGATCTTACAGGAGATGCCTTGAGGGTTGAAAAATTTGTAGAAAAGATCAGGCACATCCATGTATAGGTACAAGAGATACTGCAGAAGTCAAAGGCGAAATATAAGGCCATGCATGATCATCATAGAACAAAGAAATCATTCAAGATGGGAGACAAAGTATGGCTATAGTTGAACAAGGAGAGGCTACAAGGGCTTGGTAAGAAAATCAAGGCTATGATGTGTGGTCCCTTCGAGATACTAGAAAAGGTAGGTGATAATGCCTATTAGCTTAGTTTGCTACCATATATCCGCATTTACTCACTTGTGAATGTAGAGAATTTGAAACTCTATGAGCCTTTCATGCTAAACCAGAAAGAGGAATAGATCCTACCTTATGTGGAGGATTTGGCACCAGATGCTCAGGAAGAGTTGATAGAAGATATATTTTTTCATAAGAGGTCTAGAACTAAAAGACAGGGGCAGCATGACCTTTGGAAGATTGGGTTGAAAGGATTGTTTGGGATCCAGATGAATCTATCGAGGGAAGGATTGGTTGGAGGATCATTTGGGATCTAGGTAATCCATTCAGGATCATGTAGCATGGAGGTATGGAATAGCACACTGGGTTGTATGGGATCTTGGTATCAATGCTTCTATTGTGAATAGTAGTGTTTTGATTACAATTATTTTTAATTAAAACACCTGATGTACAAGATCATTTGATTATTTCATTGTTTGGGATATTACAAAATAAGTATTACAAGGATTTATTTCATGCTATTGAGTAAAATACTCTATTGGTTGAATGACAAAATGTGGTTCAAGTTTCTAACTACGATTGACATTATTGTAGACCGAACTGAAATTAGAATATAAATGGATTTTTAGGCTTGCCATCCTTGATCCTTAGTGTACAAGAGCTTCAAACCATAGTTAGGATGAATATAGGTTAAGATGGTATAATTATTTAAAACTGATATTAAAATAAATGTAGTTTGAAGTAGTTTGGAAAAATATTGCTATTCTTTTTACTCTAATTTAATTTTAATATACAGTATGTTATAAATAGTAATGAATATATTTAATTAAAAAAATTATCTAAATCTACTGTGTAGAATAAATAGTGATGGTGTTATTGTTAGATTACTTTTATAAATTGAAAATTATCTATTTAAAATTGCAATAGGCAAAAAAAATCCAACCATATTAAAAGCTAATATAACCTTTAATGCAATAGCTACTTAAATATCCCTAAAAGGTATATATATATATATATATATATATATATTCCTATTTCCTCTCCAATAAATATTCCTTAAAAAAATATTATGAACTTGAAATCATATTTTAATCCCATACCAAATTGATCTCTAAAATTTCCTGATTGATTCATATTACCGTGGTGGACATTATTTCACTGAACGGACAAATTTGGGAGCTTCATGCATATCTCTCATAGAAGAAAACGCTCATTCATTACAATGGACATAGAAACGTACAGCCCAAGGAGAAAATAATATCAATAACACTTATAGAGTGTGATACTCAAGCGGAGACTGGAAGCAAACGTCTCCCTCATACGTCTGTGTTTTGTGAGAATTGGGTTCGTTCCACCGAACCTGCTGCGGCCTGTAGAGTTGTGGAGAAACGTGAATCCAAGGCAGGCGCTGAAAGTATTCTTCATGTCATACAAGTAGAATCTTGACCTCTGCCCACCTCAGGGGAGTGGAAATTGTTGTCCACGGTGATGGGATCGTCAAACACCATGAGATCTCGGCTTGAGTACGTAAGAATTATTTAGCACATGACCATATAGTCTTGCAGTATATGTCCACTTTTGGACTACTAGTTTGCCAAAATTTAATATACTCTGTGGTTGGTGTATATGCCCTCTTTCAGATAACTGGTCTGCCAAAATTTAAATATAGACATATGCGGCCCCTGTATTTACTGCCCATTAGCAGCTCAATTATTTGCAGTCTTGTTGTGACAAAAGTTACAAGACACGTAATTATTGCATCCTGTATTTGATTTTAATATGAAAAGTTTGAGGAATATATATATATGCAGTAGTCTATAACGAAACTTTTTGAAAGTCTTTTCGGTGGATTTTTCCGGACAAAATCCGGCAGCAATTCATTGGAATCCCAAGTTTGATAGCTAGTTTCTGCACAATCAATGGCTCCCAGGGGTTTTCCAGGGGCTGAATCGAAAGATGCAGTTAAAAAACCATTTTAACTGCTAAAAATCAAGATTTAACCTCATTTCTTCCGCCAGATTCCGTCACCGGAATCTCCAAAAAATCGCATTATAAACAACTCCTATATATATAGTTTCAAGATTTAACCTGTAATCCATGGGTAGCATGGAATTAGCAAGGTAGCCTATAAAAGTCTAGTACTTTGATTTGTTTGGCGTACCATTACATACATGAGTCATTCTGGGATGTGGAGAACAGATGTTCCGACGGCTTTGTTGTAAATGGAAAATTTACGTCGCCGCCTAGGCATTTTTATCTAGATTGTTGATCGGCCGAATATATTTGACACTTAGACAAACATGTTTTTCTGATCGCCGGTGAATCAACCATCCAGATAAGCTCAGAGGTTAGTTTAATATATATTTAGTTTAATGAATCAACCATTCACGTGTTGTTTGAAAATGAATAAACACGATAAAGTGATACTTTCAACGAAGCAAAAAGATATACCGCGATGGTCATGGTTGGACAGTACAAACACATATTGCTATCGTGATGACTGTGAAACGAGAGTGGGTAGAGCAAAGAAAATTCTCCAGCAATCTAGAAAAATTTTGCGTGAGATTTTTAAGAAGATGAATGCTGAATTTAATTTGATCCGGATTATAGAATATTTTAAAAATTGATATACTAAATTACTCTTGTTTGATAAATTTTTGAATTAAAAATTTAATAAAAAACAAACAAACAAACCACACAAAACTACTTGAATAGATGTGGAAGTTTTCCTTTTAGCATCCAGGAGTGCCAGATATAATCGTGGTTTCCTGGTTTAGATTACTGTCGGAAGTGGTAGCGTTAGGTAAGATTGGAAACCCTTGCTTCATTCATACTATCAGCCGGACTAGCATGGGAGGTAAACATGCCCGCCATCTGTAGTGCTCTATAGGCGTAATACAGTAATTTTACATCATACTTCGCTGAAACTACAACTAATTTAATTAGAGAATACCAAAACATTTTCGTAATATCCATATAAATACCATTACAAGTTAAAAAATATTATATACTGCATCATAATGGTAAAATTTCTTATAAATTTTAATATAATCATAATGTTAATTTCTCTTATATATTGGTATCAATCTATATATGTAATTCTATTTGAGATACCTTGGAATGTCAAGGAGGCCACCACCCTGGGTTATGGATGATATGCATTTAAGTGGATGAGTTGTTTAGAGAGTGAGCAACATTTTTAGTGTATGGGATGATGAGGGGTCTTCTAAATAGGCATAAATCAAGGCTTATTTGGCCATCTTTTAGCATACATTTACCTTCATCTTTGCATTTGATAACACATTTTTGGACTATAATGTGTTTGTTAGGGAGATTAAGAATTATTTATCATATCCTATGGCCTAACATGATTGATGTGCAAGAAAATGAGTATTTATTGGGTAGAAGTATGTCACTAAGAAATGTAGGAGGCTTGTTCCCTACATTAACTCACCAAACAAGTAGGTTGGCTTTTGGGCAGTTACTACACTCAGTGGTTGCAAGGATCTGAGGAGACTAGATCCAAAATTATAGGGATTTCAAAGGGAAGTGGCCCTCCTTCCAAGGATGCTTCCCCCTTACTCATTTTGTATAAATAAAGGATCCCAAGAGCTTAGTAGAATTGGACTTTTTAGAGGAGCGTAGTGATTGCTAGAGCTAGGAGCTCGTACATGTCATTTTGGTTTCCATATCTTGGACTTAAGCACTTTGTGAGATTAATAAAAAGCATTTTTTTGCCTTTCCTCTAAGTGTGTTGTAAATGGATGAGTTCCCTTGGGTTAGGGCCCAACCCAAGCACTCGAGTCTCTCTCCCTTGTACATTTCTTTTTATCCATTTTCTTTTTTGTACTTAGTTTAGCAGACTTTTTATTTTTGCAATATCTGCTTATGTGAAAAGTTGCCTCTGCAAATTTGTCAATCATCTCCCTTAGCAAGTGTGATTATATACTTTGTATTAATAGGCACAAAAATATAGGTCTTCCCTTGATGTCATTTTGGTTTGGGTTAGGGCCCAAACCAAGCACCCCATTCTCTCTCCCTTGTACATTTTTTTTATCCATTTTCTTTTTTGTACTTAGTTTAGCAGACTTTTTATTTTTGCAATATTTGCTTATGTGAAAAGTTGTCTCTGCAGATTTGTCAATCATCTCCCTTAGCAAGTGTGATTATATACTTTGTATTGATAGGCACAAAAATATAGGTCTTCTCTTGATGCAATAGTTAGTTCTTAATTAAAATTCAACTCATCCTTTCCTTTCTAGTTTGATTTTCCGTAATTAGTCTTGTTGGCATTCATTAGACTTCGATGTTTTGCAAGTTGAGTAACCTTGAAGTCTGCAGGTAATACTATTTGCTTGTAGGGAAAAACACTACCATTTACACTTATGATCCTATCATCATCACCCTCCTTTCATTCTCATCAACTTCTTCAAGCGGTTTGCACACATAAAATTCATTACAAAATTGTTAGAGGTCATTATTATATAATTCCCTCCTTGTGCAAGATGGGCTCTTGAGTAGTACTAAGCTTGGAAAAGACTCTCATATCCTTCTCCCACCTTCTACCACCTAACCTCAACTTCATATCACTTAGCCCTTGGAATTCTCTCGGATCCAATCCTGTAGCAATACAGGGAAATCTTGTAGCATCTTGTAGCAATCTTGTACCACACAAAACCCTAAAAAAGTAACCAGAATTGTCCTTTAAGCTTATTTTTTTCCCTCTTAGTCCTTCACAATGTCTCCTAAGCCTTGGAACCAAGCTTGAGGAAGATCAGAGACCACTTAAAACTTTCTTTTCCATCACTCCAATTGATTTTTGTTATTAGGGTTAGTTATTGAGTTCATGAATTTAATAGCATGGCGATATTTTACATTGTTATTTCTTGAAGCATTTATTGAATTTTGTCATTAGAATAGAATCTCCTTTGAATGCAGTCATTTAGGATTGATTTCAAGCTATTTACTTTATGCAGCTAGACTAGGTTTATTTCTCTATCATTCATTTTCTACAGTAGGTTAGGGTTTCTATTCGAAGCATTTCATTCCTTACAACTAGATTATAAGTTCTTTTTATGTAACATTTTTGTTCCTTGCAAGTAGATTAGAATTTCCTTTGATGCAACATTTTCGTTCCTTGTAAGTATATTTGGATTTCCTTTTACACACCATTTTTACTTCTTGCAAAATCTAGATTCATTTTACAAAATGGTCTTTGTACTCCTTAGTTTGACTCACTATCTCAGAGTAGCTTAAGTAGAACTTATCTTAGTGTGCATATAGCACTTTCACCCCTTAAGTTTGTATGAATACTAGATTGATAAATTAAAGTTGGTATCCCTAGGAGTTGCAATATTCCTGTTTCTATACCAGAGCTCATCAGGAAGAACTGCGGTTAGGGTGATAGGTAATGGAAATAAATGAGGCGGGTGTGGCCTGCTCATGACACTCCACTAACAATCCATGCAACCTTCCCCTCAGAGCATTGGATCTGCATATATCCCTTTAGCCATCCATCAATTAATTTTCACTTAAATTTACATATGTCCCAAAAATTTACACAGGAATATTTACAATTAGTGGTTGCAACAAAAAGGGTTGTTACAACATTCATGGAGGGAAAATGATGTTGTTAGAACTCCTCCTAGAAAGTAGGAGTGAATAGTCAAATGGGAAATATTTTTCGAAGCTCAAGTTTCGCTTAAGATCGCAATCGGTCAATGACAAAGAGGCTTGATAATGACATGAAATTCTTGGGCCCCGTCATTTTATAGTTGAATCATGGAGACTCAATGCTATAATTTCAAAGTAAGCAACCATGAAATTAGGATTGATTGCAAACTTACCCCAACATTATCAAATAATTGGTTGCCCTTTCTTTCACCAAATTGAAATATTTAGAAAATCACCATTATGTTTTTGACAATTAAACTACAATGTATATTGGTTTTGTTTTATTTCACCAAAGGCACCAATGTATTCTTCATAGTTATAAACTATGATCATTATAAACTAATAATGTGTTAGTTATAAACTATGTGAAAGAGGATATTTTATTTGGATTGAATCATTATATTATTTTTCATCCATCTCGATGCTTTCAAAGTGGAAAAAGTGGAGGAATCAACTCACGGGACCGTTTTTACCGGCAGGACCCAGTTTGGCAAAACAAGGTTTCAAACCTTTCGGGAACATTTTGAGGCATCAAATGAATTTTTTTGGGTTAAAAATTTGTTGTTTTAGCACCACACATTTTGTTACCTATTCTACACACAAATACCTTTCCAATGGCAAAATACTCGCATCAATAGGAGTTTGTATGCGAAAGTTATGCCACTTAGAAGTTGACCTTCCTATTTTGACCACCATAATTTGAGAGGAGGCCACGTCATCCCCCATTAATGGAAAAGGGGTTAGCCACATGATTATGATGTAGAAGACTCTAGAAGAGTCTATAGTGTAACTCTGGTTAAGAGTTGAATTAGTCAAACCTAACCACTAGTAGGCTATTGGGTTGTGTTATAATCGCACCACTAGGATGTGTTGTGTTGTACAACAACCCCCCATTTCATAAAATTTTTCTTTTTAACTATAATATGAAATGGGTCCATTTTATAGATGTGTGAATAAAATTGGTATCAACTCATCCTTCATCAAAAGGTCCAAAAGAAACAATATATTATAAACCTTTTGACCAAATATAAATCGGTCTTATGAAATAAATATATAATTCTTTATTATTGCGATAAAGTGATCGTAAGATCGCATATCGCAACAACAAGGGATACATAATGCAAAGGCCCATTGGTTTACCCTAATCCGAAAAGTGAATAACTATCGGTTATCGATAAATGCAAGCAAGTATAGCAAAAATCCCTCCCACTATTTCTTTGATGCGATATCACTATCGGCAATCGGGGAATGTAGCACACCACACATTAAAGACACCTTTAAAAACTCCCGATGTGATAAGGTGTATCACCATTGGGGATCGAGGATTTTGCAATGACACAAATATTACTACTCAAGCATTTCTCCGATTGCGATCCGATAAAGTAAGGTGCAAGTTTCAAAATAGATTGAAAAGGCTTGCATGTATTATTTTAGATTATTATTAAAAGCCTTTTCGTTCCCGATAGCGATTCACTTGTGATTATCTGCCAAAAACTCAAGCCACGCTTGAATGAATCATTCGGCGTATAAACGATATGATGGGTATTTAAAATGATTTACAAGTTAAAGTGGCCAATTAATGAAGCAGTTATGCCGAGATCTCCCCTGAGATTGTATTTGCGGCAGTATTATTTTAATCCTTCATTATTCGTTAATTGATATAACTCTTTCATATTGGCTCGCACCACCTATTCTCTGTATTATGTTCATTTTATTCCTTGCGCAGAGCTCCGCCAAAGCAACAAATTCAAGCCAAATGGGGAAGAAATCCAAGAGATTTGCGGCAGCTTCAACTCCCGCAGTAACAGGGAAATCTACCACTGATCCAGGACCAAGCAAGAAGGGATTGATTTCAGACACTACTCGTCTTGGCCTCGACAACACAAGCTGGCAAAGCATATATAATCTAATTGAAGCTGAAGAGCCTGAAACAGTATCGGTGCAAGCTACTGCAGATTCAACTAGGAAGTCAGAGGCTTCCCTGAATGACTTAGCCGACTCATATCTACACCGAATAGCAGCTCAAGAAAAAATTCTTCCGTATACAGATGTAGTGCGATGGGCAGTAGAGGAAATCCTTGTTATGAATAGAACATTCTGCACAGTCGACGAAAGAGTCTTTGGCTCGTTCCAACCTAATGATTTAAGAAAAATCTATCACTTTCCTGAACCACAAAAGAAATACAATAAAGCATTTCTAGAGAAGTTCACAAGTGAGAATGAAACTGAATCGGCGCCAATTCAGGAATGAAAACAGAACCCCGCAAGGCACAAACATGAATCTTTAGGTAAGTACTCTGTATATTCATTATGTTCTCCTTACTGTTATGCCGGGGTAATGATGTGTAGGATTTCGAGATTACATGATTCAGCAAAATTCACGATTGAAATGGTTCCTTTAATGGAAGTGGCAGTTAACAGTGAAATAATGGATTGGGGAAGTATATTGTCAGATAAGTTAGTCACTGCTATTCTTGAGTTTAGAAATAAAACTCGCGTGACTGATAGGTCTAATCCTCCATTTTATTTTAGTGCTTATATTTTAGATACTCTTTGTTTCAACTCTGAATTTCCTGTACTGGGGTGGAGATGGACTCCACAAGACCCCATGCCAATTCACATTTATCACCAAAAGCTGTGGAAAGCACACTATAAGGACCACCTGTATCAAATTTGTAATGGTTTTATGTTGCTTATTTACTGTGCCATTTTTTACAAGCCTGCCCCAAAGATTTCTCCACAAGTAGAGATTGACCTAACCGCTCTAGGGAACTGGTTTGGGGAGGATAAATTCACATACATAAGGGTTTTTGGTAGCCTTTCCAGGCCTCATGTCCTTCCTCTATACATACCCGACAAGCTATTGGCCCGAGAATTAACCTATCAAATTACGTCCGTGGGAACATCCAAGACTCTGAGGATTTCAAAAAAGCAGGCTTGGCCTACTTTTCCTCTGAAATGCGGTGCTTATACTTTGCACGACTACAAGCATGCGGAGAAGGAAGCCGAGAAAATAAACATGCTAAATCTTACTACCATTCTGTTGATGCTCCGAAAATCGTTGCAACAACAATGGGGGATAACCACCCAGTCCGAACCTTAAAGCAGCTCCTTTTCCATTTGGTGTGGTGGCTCCGACTGGTTTAACTAGGTCCAATTACCTTCTCCCTATCGCTATTGGTTTATGATGTATCTTTAACTACCAATAGACAGGGATATCAGATCACTCCTTTTTGCTGATCAGGCAAGAGAATGATCCTTAAGCTGATTTGGGTTCAGCCAAGCCACAACTAAAATTTTGCCTCTTCGAGAAGAGGACTTAAAAGAATGTAGAAATTATTCTAAATGCAAGCTTATTCTATGATGCAAGGAAAAGAAACTAATCTAAATCCTATCTTAATTAGGCAGATATAGATCTAACCCAACTAAGAGCAAGATAATTAAAGTACTGGGGTTTAAATATGTCTTGTTTATAATGAATATCAAGTTAATGAAGTAGTTCAATTAATTGATATTATGGTTACCAAAACACATCATATTGAGAGCTCTTAACTGAAATAATAAACCAACAACATTCAGGAAGTAGTTCACAAAAATGATATTAATTATCAAATCAGTAAATCCAATAATTGAATAATAATATGTGGAAATAGTTCACAACACATTACCATTCAATAAATCAGTTTTATAAGACAGATTTCTGAGTAAATAGTTACTCATAAATGAAAAATTAATCCAAAAGAACAAAAATACATAATAACAACATTGAAACAAATTACCCATATTGACAATAGTGCACAAACATGAATAAAATGACACATTCCTGTTACCATAAAAATAAAACTAATATTTGAAACAGTATTATTAAAAATACCAATTTATTGCATCCATCTCTCTGTCCCTGGTCTCTAACAGTTTTTTACATTGCTTGAACTTCTACTTTCAAAGCTAAAGCCACAATAGTGCAAACTTTGCCCTTCATGTATAATTCAAGATACAAAGGGAAAATCCTCAATAATCCCCAGATCTGAGATTTTCTCTCCTCTCTCCTACAACTCTAAATTCCTATTACAGTAGTGCTTTTAGAGGTCTAAAATCGCAGAGGAGAGCAGCCCTTTTTACATTCTGCAATCTGTTATTTATAATATTTGTGAAGGAATTCTTGAGAGGAAAGTTTGTTGAACGCAAATTTGTCAAATCCAATTTTATTTGCTCAAAAATTCAAATCTTCAATTGCTAGAGCATTCTTATTGATTGAGATCATTTTCTCCATATCTCTTCTACTGTTTTCCTGCAAGAAGAAATCAAAATGAATTAAAATGCAACAATAAAATCAAAATGTCATTGCTAACATTTAAATCAAATCAAATCAAATTCTATTTAAATAAATAATTGAAAATAAAATATAAGCTCTCTATTAATGCTTGGGATGGTTTTATTGGTGAAAGATATCATTGACGAATGGATCTGCAATTAGAAGAGGATTTGGACAAATGAAAAATGAAGAAAATAACTCAGAATATTGATTTTGTTTTCAAAATTCGGAGCTTGATCTTTTTCCTGATTTTTGACCCAATAAATGATTAAATCGGTTAGTGAAACCTCCTCAAAAATGTTCTCCTTGATTTTCTCTTTCCAATGAGCCGTCCTGGGCCTCATTTGGCCAAATATAACTCAATTTATGAGCCTCCAAAATTGATGGGTCAAATCTGGCATGAATCTGGAAATTCTGTTGTTGGGCTAAAAATATTGTAATAAAAAACTAATCCTAAATTAGTCTCTAATTAATTCTAATTTAATTGCTAATTATAAACTAAACTAATTGTTAATTAATATTAATCTATTTATTAATTAATATCTAACTAACTAAAATATTAACTATTTAAACTAATTAATATGAATATAAATAATAATTAACAAATTAATCTAATTAATAATTATTAATTATTTATTTTATTTAATTAAATTTTATATATTAATTAATTTAAAATTTATTATTTTAATATTAATTAGACTAATCCTACCACTCCCATTTCACAACTACCCTACTTCACTTTAAATTACACTCACGTATGGGTGATTCATTTGAAATTCAAATGAAAACCCAAAACGTAAAGCTTATAATAAAAACCCCATGCCTTTTGACTTTCGCAATCAACATATCGAATCGGGGAATGAACGGATATCGGGGTTTCATAAATGTGTCACGTAACAAACCTCCGATGCGATACATGCCTTTTTAACGATTGACGATTGGGGATATGAAATGTCGGGGCTTTTTAAAATGTGTCAAGTTAAAACTCCTGATGCGATACAAACTCTCGATTGCAAAATAAGTTATATATATATTTTTTATATATTCAATTTTAATTTAATTAAATTAATTATATATTAATTTAATTTAATTAAATTAAGATTTAATATCAGTTTTTATTTTGAAATTTAGTTAAGTTGTGAAATTATCTAAACTACAGCCACTTGGAAAAATAAAAATAATAAAAATAAACTACAACCACTTGAATGTTTGGGTTTTCGAGATTAGGATTTGATTTGGAAATTGGAGTGAATTTCTTAAATTCCGATGCCTAATAATTTGGTTGCATAACTAAAAATGGAAAAATGTTAGTAAAAACTCGCTATGGATTAATATTTAAAATGAATGCGTTATTGAACTAATTTATTTACAAAATGCAATATTGTACATTTTATGCATTTTTAACCCAAGCTAGATAAATGATGAGACTTCAAATGAGTGCCATTTTCAAACCAGTTGACCAAATGAGGCGAAACAAGCGTCAATGGGAAGCTTATAAAAAATTGATTCTAACAAAGCAATCAAAACAAGAATCCAAAGAAAATGAAAAATTAACAAAAGCGTACGATAATCAACTAAATAAAAATCTTAAAAGGTGTTTAGCCAAAAAAAATTATAAAAAGGGTCCCCATTATTTGAGTTGAGCAAATCAATAATGGGGGGGTTGTGTTTTCACCACAACACATTCCTAATAGGCGATTTGACCCAAGGGAAGTCGTCTACAATGTGCTTGAACAAGCCAAACTCATAAGGTTTGATCATAAGGAAGATGATTTTGATGACTTATTTTCTTCGGCAGAGTCATTATTCTAGGTCCAAGCACTGGCTAAAATGAGATATAACGATGAAGGGCTAGTAGAATTCAATAAACTCAGATAAAAGAGGTTGCAAACTCTGCCTCTGGATTTATTAGCTACTGCCCCGACAACACAATCAAGCGAGCCTGAATAACAACTCATCGACAAACCTCCTATTGCATCAAAGATTCTCGAGAAAGATAAAGAGAAAGAGCAGGAGAAAGTACAGGAGAAAGTATAGGAGAAAGAGCACGAGGAAGAGCAGAAAAAGGAGCAGGATAAGGGCAGCAAAAATATCAATGTGGATACCCAGATTGATCCGAAACTACTCCAAGAATGGCAGCAATTTGACTCCATTATAAGCAATCTGGAAGGTCCAAAAGGTGTCGATACACCCAAAGCAACAGATACATAGGATACAGCGTCAACAAAGGTTCCGAATGAAGGAACCAGCGGCCTACCCCCTAGCATGGATTTAGAAATAATTCCAAAAGATCCCTCTGATCAAATCATTTTGCAGGTGGAGGAAATACCTCCATTAGATGTCTTTTACAGTGCAAAACACAGGGATGTAGTGAAAAGATAGCGGAAAAGGAGAAAACTTGATCAACCTTCTCTGTTTCCAGAGCAAACAAAGACAGCTAATGTAGTTTGGAAAGAAGAGTTTGATCCTTCCAATGACCTAACGAAGCTTTCTCAGTATGCTGGAGCTTATTCGGAAGCCACTATGGACAAGGCATCAGAAGTGAGTAATCTACTTAAAGAAAAAGACCAAGCAATTGTTTTATTGCAAACACAGTTTTCCAAAGCACAAAATAAAGTTGAACAGTTGGAACAACAATTATCAACACAGCAGCAATTAAACAATTAATTGAATAAGCAGTTGCTTGAAGAAAAACAGAGAATAGACTCAAGTGCAATACAAAAGTAGAAAGAATTATCAGAAGCATTGGCAAAGTTAAAGATGATGAATGAACGAATGGCAAAAACGGAAGATGAGCAAATTGCTCAACTATCACTTAAAATAGAGAAGTTCAAGAGTCTTCCACAACCTGCCGATTTCATAACAGAAGTGCTACAAATTAACAAGGCATTGGTGACACAGTTAAGACTGTTATGTCATAATATTTCTCAGGTTGAGCCCCTTTGTGATATAACGACATCAATAGTTGACAAATCAGTTGATGCTAGACAGGATTTGGAGCAGGCTGACGAAACCCTGACAAATTTTCTTGCTTGGCAAGACACCAATGAGGGACAGGCAACAAATCTACCCAAAATCCTAGAATCACACAAGGAGATCCTATTCTTAGAATGGCAGTCACAACTCATGAAGGCAGAGAGAGAAGTTTCCATATGTAGATTATCTACAAGTAACTTAATTGAGTTAATCAATAATACTCTCTATCTGTCTAATATGATTTCACAATGTACCCCAGGTAAATTGTTGTCAGCTAAGACATTGGAGAAAGCATGCAATCAGGAGTTGGAGAAGAATGGAAGGTTAATCGCAGGCATCCAAAGTTTAACTTGGAACACCTAGTAGTTGTTCTTAGTAAAACCATACAGTCAGAGGGCCGCCCTCAAGTGTATAAACGATGTGATTGGTTGTATCATCCCAGAAATACATGATGCCACATACTCAGCTCAGCTCCATTCTCGTCTCAGCCACCCTCCACAATTGGAACCGATGCTTGCAATCTGCCAACTCAGATCAAAGGGAGAACAACCAAAGTGATGAATCATGTTGTCGACTACCAACAAACCTGCTGTGGAGAAGATATTCAAGATCTAGTTGTACCAATTAAATAGCATTTTATTTTTGTAGTTAGTTAGTTTAATTAGTGTTTAAAGACCCTTTCATGCATTTAGAAAGGGTCCTCAGTTTTTGTATAAGACTCAAACCTAGAAGTTGCACTATTGTGCTTCCGGTATATTTCTTCTATAAAGACTGGGCCATTATTCCAAATTCTAACGAAGAAGATTTTATGGGATGTGCACTATTGCCTTGATATGAAAGTATCTCTGAGTTGGAAAAAAGAATTCGAATTGCGATTGATATCGGAAATGATTTACAACACATATGGTACTACTATCTATGATCTAGTTTCATTCTTTTATGTGAATCGTTATTTGATTACTCTTGCTATCATTGAATATCTGTATGTGTTCTCAACAGCACTCCTTATATTTTTCACTATTGGATGTTTAAGGGATGTTATTCTTTTAGTCATATATGTATCGGTGATATATAAAGGATAATTGTAACAATGTTTTATTGATTATTTTGTTCAACTATTTGGACAAAGTAATTATTATATGAATGAATGTCTTTGTTTACCAAATAGAGTCATCTATATGCTTATTTGTGAATAATGATTATCAAATGTTACACTTAGAAATAGAAATTTCCCAGGATAGGATAGTTATTCATATTTTTACTTTTTAGATTAAATCATTCATCCATTACCATTTTATTAGAAAACCACTCATTTATCCATCCCTTTTTATTCATCATTGGGAAACTGGTCCCATTATTTCCAGTCGGAGCCACCACACCAAACGGAAAAGGAGCTGCATTAAGGTCCGAACCGGGTGGTTTTCCCCGATGTTGTTGCAGCGATTTTTTAGGCATCAACAGGAGGAAAGGGATTCCATTCTTTTAAGTTCATTTGTTCCATAGCTGAGAAAAAATAATCATGGGGGATAAGAGGTAGAGAACATGGATAGGACTTATGCACTATAGAAGCTCACGAGCCATAGGCCATACTTCTTTGTACTCGCATCCATATTTCCATTCATAGAAAGAGAGCATAGCAGCCTCACCTTCTAGTTGGATTTTGCTCCCGAAAGGGATTCCCAGAGCATTTCCTGTGTCAAATGTGTGTGTGAGATTTTATTTTTTTGTTCTCTATTTTTTTGCATAAATTTCATTCACATGCATGCACTATTAACAGTAAATCTACAGTTCCATAAATCTAATAAAATTATAACTGTAGAATTTCGCCAAATATAATATTATATGATATGTGACGAATTGTCCAGTGAAATATCCATGACAGTTTATGGGTCATATTGATATCAGAGCAAGGTTTTTTGGGTGTATTGTGGATATTTGAATGGGATCTGTATTGGCTAGGCCAAAAGTTGTAAAACCCTAATCATGGATGACAAATCTGTGAATAACCCTCATGATCCTACAGAGGAGAGGTTTTCGTGGTTGGAACAACATGTTGCTGATATAAATCGTAATGTAAATTTTTTCATGACAACCCTAAGAAATAAGTTTGCGATATTTGAAGAATATGGGGGTTCATATGCAAAGGGAAAATCAGAAGGGGGATCAGGAGATCGAGAAGAAACAAAGTACCAGCCAAAGAAACAACCAAGAAAAGATAAACCCAGTTCAAGTGTCGTGAATCAATAACTGCCCCTAGTTTGAATGAAAGAAAGGGTTTATATCATTCCATACAAAGGTGAGATCGACCCTCTAAATTTGAATCACTAGTTGTAGCAACTAGAATTATATATCAGTGTCCATCAAATTGAGGAAGAACAGAAAATTTCATTTGCACAACTAAATTTAAAGCGCCATGCCCTGACGTGGTGGGAGAGCCACACGAAGACCCTGAGATTGGAGGGAGCCTGCAATGAATAAGTGGGAGGACTTCAAAACACTCATTAAATCACAGTTTTACCCTATTGTGTACATAAAAGACCAATGGATCCTGTGGCACACTTCAGGAAAAAGTCAAAGCAAAGTGTATAGGAGTACACAATAGGGTTCAGAAAGATTGAAATAATGTTAGGTATCTCCTCAAAGAACCTAGATGTACTTATCAAGTATTTGGGGGGTCTATGGTGCCATTTGTGGTAGAAAGTGACGTTTTTCAAGCCCAATTCAGTGGAAGAGGCTTGTGCACAAGCACAGTACCTAAAGAACATAGACTTGAAGAGAGCGCAGTCAAGTGGATCGAACCAGAAGGAGCAACTTGATGCTTCTAAGGAAGGAAAGATCGTGGCCAACTTACAGAGGTATATGTATCAGCCCAAGATGCAAGATAAAGTAGCTAGGTTCATAAGAGGATGCATGCTTTTTTATAGCAGCAAGTCTAGCAATAGAAAACAAGGCCTATATCATCCCTTACTTGTACCCACTCGTCCTTGGGAAAGTATTTCCATGGACTTTATGGGAGGTTTACCAACGACCAAGAAGGGACATGACTACCTATCCATGGTAGTTGACAGACATGACTACCTATCCGTGGTAGTTGACAGGTTCATCGATATGTGTGTTCTAATTCCCTGTAAAAATACCATCAATGGGAAAGAAGCAGCAAATTTGTTCTTTGGACGTGTATGGGTGCACTTTGGCATAGTAAGGAGCATTGTTGCAAACAAGGATATGTGATTTTTAAGTGCATTTTAGACTACATTGTGGGAGATGATGGACACGAAGTTGAAGAGATCCACAACATTCCATCGACAAACATATGGGAAGAAAAAATTAGTCAACAGGACTTTTATGCAGCTTCTGAGGGGATACAACTAGAAGCATCTTAAGACCTGTGATGAAAATGTGGTATATATACAACACTCTTACAACGTGTCAGTTCACACTTCTATAGGAAATTCCCCATTTAAAACATGTTTTGGATATGTTTTGCCTTCACCTTTGGACATTGCATATGGGCAGTAAGGAGGAGTGAGGGAAGATCTTACAGGAGATGCCTTGAGGGTTGAAAAATTTGTAGAAAAGATCAGGCACATCCATGTATAGGTACAAGAGATACTGTAGAAGTCAAGGGAGAAATATAAGGCCATGCATGATCATCATAGAACAAAGAAATCATTCAAGATGGGAGACAAAGTATGGCTATAGTTGAACAAGGAGAGGCTACAAGGGCTTGGTAAGAAAATCAAGGCTATGATGTGTGGTCCCTTCGAGATACTAGAAAAGGTAGGTGATAATGCATATCAGCTTAGTTTTCTACCATATATCTGCATTTACTCGCTTGTGAATGTAGAGAATTTGAAACTCTATGAGCCTTTCATGCTAAATCAAAAAGAGGAATAGATCCTACCTTATGTGGAGGATTTGGCACCAGATGCTCAGGAAGAGTTGATAGAAGATATATTTTTTCATAAGAGGTCTAGAGCTAAAAGACAGGGGCAGCATGACCTTTGGAAGATTGGGTTGAAAGGATTGTTTGGGATCCAGATGAATCTATCGAGGGAAGGATTGGTTGGAGGATTGTTTGTGATCCAGGTAATCCATTTAGGATCATGTAGCATGGAGGTATGAAATAGCACACTGGATTGTATGGGATCTTGGTATCAATGCTTCTATTGTGAATAGTAGTGTTTTGATTACAATTATTTTTAATTAAAACACCTAAATGTACAAGATCATTTGATTATTTCATTGTTTGGGATATTACAAAATAAGTATTACAAGGATTTATTTCATGCTATTGAGTAAAATACTCTATTGGTTGAATGACAAACTGTGGTTCAAGTTTCTAACTACGATTGACATTATTGTAGACCGAACTGAAATTAGAATATAAATGGATTTTTAAGCTTTTCATCCTTGATCCTTAGTGTACAGGAGCTTCAAACCATAGTTACGATGAATATAGGTTAAGATGGTATTATTATTTAAAACTGATATTAAAATAAATGTAGTTTGGAAAAATATTGCTATTCTCTTTACTCTAATTTAATTATAATATACAATATGTTATAAATAATAATGAGTATATTTAATTAGAAAAAATTATCTAAATCTATTGTGTAGAATAGATAGTGATGGTGTATTGTTAGATCACTTTATGAAGTGAATGTTATTTATTTAAAATTGCATAGGCAAAAAAATCCAGCCATATTAAAGCTAATATAACCCTTAATGCAATAACGGCTTAAATATCCCTAAAAGGTGTGTGTATATATATATATATATATAGAGAGAGAGAGAGAGAGAGAGAGAGATATTCCTATTCCTATTCATCTCCAATAAATATTCCTTAAAAAAATATCATGAACTTGAAATAATATTTTAATCCCATACCAAATTGATCTCTAAAATTTCCTGATTGATTCATATTACCGTGGTGGACATTATTTCAATAAACAAACAAATTTGGGAGCTTCATGCATATCTCTCATAGAAGAAAACGCTCATTCAATTACAATGAACATAGAAACGTACAGCCTAAGGAGAAAATAGACTATGAGGGGTAGAAGCAAATAATATCAATAATACTTATAGGGTGTGATACTCAAGCAAAGACTGGAAGCAAACGTCTCCCTCATACACATCCGTAGTTGAAAATAATTACATTATTTTGTATTAATGGAGAAAATAGTTACACAAGTTGTAACATATCTCCCTAGTTTAGGATTAGTTCCTAGAGTGTAGGGGTTTGGTTGCAACTTCCTAATTCCTGGTGTTGTACTTAAATGATGTAATCTTTCATTCATGAATGTAGAGTGTACGAGAGTGATCTCTCTATTCTGAGTGTAGTCTCCAGGTGCAGGCCTCACCTGTGAGCTACACCTCCTTTTTTTTCAATTTTGTTCACATTTTATCTTGGTATCAGAGCTCAGATTGGGCGAGCCTGATCTTTTATCACCTTTGTGGCTGAAGTGCCTTTGTGGCCAGCTTTCCCTTGTGGCAGAATTACCTGTGTAGCTTGAGGTGCCTCTGTGGCCGCGTGTACACAAGAATCTTATCTCCACAAGTTTGGCAAACTCGATGGATCTAACTTCATTAACTGGAAGTTTAAGATCCAGACCTTGCTTGAGGGTGTGAATGCTTGGTTCATAGTTACAGGTGATGAGCAGAGGCCGAACGTAGGGACACAGGAGCAAGAATGCGATAAACGAGAGAACAAGGCGAAATTTTTTGCTGAAGATGTCCATGAAGGACAACATTATCCCGCACATCAAAGACTGTAAAACGTCCACGGAGATCTGGACGACCATCAAAAATCTATATCAGACCCAGAACACAAGTCGAATTATGGCGCTTAAAAGCAAGTTATTTTCAATGAGGATGGACGAAAGTGAGACTGTTGCTGCATTTGTTGCGCGAATTAAAGATGTGAAAGACAGATTGGGGGACATCGGAGAGGTGGTGTCTGACTCTGATTTTGTCTCAATCACACTGAACGGGATGCGTGATGAATTTCAAATGTTCGTCACTGGATTGGTGGCAAGGGAGAAAGTGCCCACATTTGAAGATCTGACAGGGATCTTGTTGCAAGAGGAGGAGCGGTGGCAGAACCTAAACCCCCAAAATGATGATCTTACGCTGATGGCGAAATGGCGATCATTCAAAGGGAAGAAGCCACAACAGCAATCAAAGTAGAAAGGAGGAACATCGCAAAAGAGTCCATATAAAGGTATGCTTGCAAATAATCCTATAAAGAAATGTTATTATTATGGAAAGAAGGGTCATGTACAGAATCTATGCTTTAAGAAGCAAGCTGATGATGCAAAGAGGAAGCAGGCAAGTGCAAAGCACAGAGGATACTTTGTTGAAGAAGATGTTGAAGAAGATAAGGATTTCATTCATGAATTTCGACTATTCACAATCGACTGTGCCCTTTCAGCATCTAATGAGGACGATATTTGGTATGTTGATTCCGGAGCATCCTCTCACATGACAGGTAAAAAGGAATTTTTTGATAGTCTTGAAGAAAGTACATACAGATCAAAAATCTATTTAGGAGATGATAGTGGATATGAGATTAAAGGTTATGGGGTGATTCCAGTCAAGTTACCAAATGGAAAAATTAGTCACCTTAAAAATGTTTTATATGTACCTGGAATTAAGAAAAATCTGATATCTGTATCCATGATGACTGATCAAGGTATGCAAGTCGAGTTCTTCAAGACTCATTGTCTGATAAAGGATTGCAGGAAAGAAATAGTTGCAACAGGCATGCGTGTTGGAAGCCTATACAAACTGGATGTAAAGAGTATATCAAAGCGAGCCATGGTTGCAGGAGGATCGACAACCGAACAACTCTGGCATCAGAAATTCGGTCACTTGAATTTGCAAGGCCTCAGCAGAAGAAAGGTATGGTTGAGGGGCTCCCTATCTTTCATAATATTCAGTTAAATTGTGATGGTTGTGCCTTAGGTAAAATGCATAGAGAACAGTTTCTTGTGCATGATAGGAGGAAGGAAACAGATATTTTAGAAATAGTGCACACTAATATATGTGGACCTATGCAGACAAGATCACTAGGAGGAGCGTATTATTTTCTGTTATTTACTGATGACTGCACTAGATATTCATGGGTTTATTTTCTGAGTAAGAAAAGTCATAGTTTCCAGTGCTTTATAGAATTTAAAACCTTGGTGGAAAAACAGCTTGGTAAGCGTATAAAAATTCTCCGATCTGATCAAGGGGGAGAATACAAGCTAGGGGAATTCATGAAATTCTTCAAATCTCATGGGATTGTTCAGCAGTTTACAGTGCCACACACACCACAGCAAAATGGAGTTTCAGAGTGCAAAAACAAAACCTTAGTGGAGTGCGCAAGGAGCATGTTACAAGGTAAAGGCATGTCTAATAGTTTTTGGGCAGAGGCTATTAATACTGCTGTATATTTGAAGAACAGAAATCCTACCAGGTATCTTGGCTTCAAAAATCCTTTTGAAGCTCTATATGGATTCAAACCAGCAGTAAACCATCTAAGAGTATTTGGGTCAAAAGCATTTGCCCATATACCCAAAGCTGATAGGAAGAAATTAGACCCTAAAGTAGTTAAATGCATCTTTGTTGGTTATGGCACAAAATTTAAAGCATATAAATTATTCAATCCTGAGTCTCATAAGACATTTGCAAGCAGGGATGTAGTGTTTCATGAACAGGTACAGGAAGGGAAAGATGACATTGGTGATGATTGGCACATTCCATTGTTGATGGATGAAAATAGCGAGGATGAAAGAGAGCAGGAGCAGAAGGAAGAGAAAAAAGAAGAACAGGAAGAAGCTGATAATGCAAGCACATTTAGAGCTGAAGAAAACAAATCTGAGGTAAGTCCCTACCAAGGAGATCAGGTAGGAAGACTCAAAAAACATTAAAATTGAGAGACTATGCTTTGATGTCAAATTTTCTGAACATTATAGAGCCCACTAATTACAAAGAAGCTAGTCAATTTAAGGAGTGGAGGACTGCAATGAATGAAGAGATAGAATCTATTCTTAGAAATGACACTTGGGATTTAGTTGAACTGCCTAAGAATAAAACACCCATAAGATGTAAATGGATGTTTAAACCAAAAATGAATGCAGATGGAAGTATAGAGAAATTAAAAGCTAGGCTGGTTGCAAAAGGATATTCACAGTAGGAAGGTATAGACTTTGATGATACTTTTCCACCTGTAGCAAAGTTAAATACAATCATAATGCTTATTGCTTTAGCTACTAAATATAATTGGGAGCTTTACCAGCTTGATGTTAAATCTACATTTTTAAATGGCGAGTTAAAAGAGGAAATTTACTTAGTACAGCCAGAAGGGTTTGTAAAGCAAGGGCAGGAACATCTTGTTTGTAGATTGAAAAAGGCTTTATATGGCTTAAAGCAAGCACCCAGGTCTTGGTACGAAAAGGTTGATTCTTCTTTTTAGAGTATGGCTTTCATAGAAGTTTAAATGACCCAAATTTGTATACTAAGTACAATAAGCAGGGGTGGATTATTCTGATTTCTTTGTATGTAGATGACATGATTATAACAAGAGATGCAGATGATTTAATCAGAGGAATCAAAAGGCTTATGGCACAAGTTTTTGAGATGAAAGATCTCGGAAGCCTTCATTACTGTCTGGGATTACTGTCTAGGACTAGAAGTATGCAGAGATACTGGGCAAACTTTTCTTACCCAAGGGAAGTATGCCAGAAAGCTGTTGGAAAAGTTTGGTATGGATCAGTGTAGATCAGCAGTGACACCTTTGCAGTAGAATCTGAAGTTGTGCAGTGACGATGGCACTAAAGAGGTTGATGCTACAATGTACAGACAACTGGTTGGCAGCTTGATATATCTCACAACAACCAGACCTGACTTGGCATATTCTGTTAGTGTGTTGAGCCAATTCATGTCAAAACCGCTTGAAAGTCACTAGGTAGCAGCAAAAAGTGTGTTGAGGTATCTTTGTGGTACTGTTAACTATGGCATTTTATACATTGACGCATCTGATGTTATTCTAGCAGGTTTTTCAGATTCAGACTGGGCAGGTAACTTGGATGATCAAAGGTCCATCACGGGTTACACATTCAGCATAGGATCCGGGGTCATACCATGGAGCAGCAAGAAGCAGAGTACTGTAGCCTTGTCTTCGTGTGAAGCTGAGTATCAAGCATTGTGTGCAGCAACGTGTGAAGTGATCTGGTTGAGAAGGATTCTCAATGGTGCAGGAAAAGAACAAAAGAATTCCACTTCCATTAAAAGCGACAACCAGAGCACCATTAAATTGGCATACAATCCAGTGTTTCATAAAAACACCAAACATATAGACACTCAGTTCCATTTTGTCAGAGAGAAACTATAGTCAAAAGAAATTATTATTGAATATTGTAAAACTTGTGACAATATGGCTGATATTTTTACAAAGCCTCTTGCACGTGTGAAGTTTGAATTGTTTAGAAGGATGCTAGGAGTCCAGGACAACCCTTTCTCCATTAAGGGGGGGAGTTGAAAATAATTATATTACTTTGTATTAATGGAGAAAATGGTTACACAAGTTGTAACGTATCTCCCTAGTTTAGAATTAGTTCCTATAGTGTAGGGGTTTGGTTGCAACTTCCTAATTCCTGGTGTTGTACTTAAATGATGTAATCTTTCATTCATGAATGTATAGCGTACGAGAGTGATCTCTATGTTCTGAGTGTAGCCTCCAGATGCAGGCCTCACCTATGAGCTACATCTCCTTTTTTTTCAATTTTGTTCACATTTTATCTTCCATAGAGATGGTGGCAATTCCTTTTCCATTAAGAAATCCTCGATGCCTCCCACCACCGATATATACATGTCTGTGTTTTGTGAGAATTGGGTTCATTCCATCGAACCTGCTGCGGCCTATAGAGTTGTGGAGAAACGTGAATCCAAGGCAGGCGCTGAAAGTATTCTTCATGTCATACAAATAGAATCTTGACCTCTACCCACCTCTAGGGGAGTGGAAATTGTTGTCCACGGTGATGGGATCGTCAAACTCCATGAGATCTTGGCTTGAGTAGGTAAGAATTATTTAGCACATGACCATATAGTCTTGCAGTATGTCCACTTTAGGACTACTAATTTGCCAAAGTTTAATATACTCTGTGGTTGGTGTATATGCCCACTTTTAGATAACTGGTCTGCCAAAATTTAAATATAGACATATGCAGCCCCTGTATTTACTGCCCATTAGCAGCTCAATTATTTTCAGTCTTATTTTGACAAAAGTTACAAGACACGTAATTATTGCATCCTGTATTTGATTTTAATCCATGGGTAGCATGGAATTAGCAAGGTAGCCTATAAAATTCTAGTACTTTGATTTGTTTGGCGTACGAGTACGTACATGAGTCAATCTCGGATGTGGAGAACAGATGTTCCGACGGCTTTGTTGTAAATGGAAAATTTACGTTGCCGCCTAGGCATTTTTATCTAGATTGTTGATTGGCCGAATATATTTGACAATTAGACAAACATGTTTTTCTGATCACCGGTGAATCAACCATCCAGATAAGCTCAGAGGTTAGTTTAATATATCGAACGTCAAAATTATTGTCACCATTCACGTGTTGTTTGAAAATGAATAAACATGATAAAGTGATACTTTCAACAAGCAAAAAGATATACCATGATGGTCATGGTTGGGCAGTACAAACACATATTGCTATCGTGATGACTGTGAAACGAGAGTGGGTGGAGCAAAGAAAATTCTCCAGCAATATAGAAAAATTTTGCGTGAGATTTTTAAGAAAATGAATGTTGAATTTAATTTGATCCAGATTATAGAATATTTTAAAAATTGACATACTAAATTACTCTTGTTTGATAAATTTTTAAATTAATAAATTAATAAAAAAACAAACAAACAAACCCAACAAAACTACTTGAATAGATGTGGCAGTTTTCCTTTTGGCATCCAGGAGTGCCAGATATAATCGTGGTACTTGTAATCGCGGTTTCCTGGTTTAGATTACTCTCGAAAGTGGTAGCGTTAGGCAAGATTGGAAACCCTTAATTCATTCATACTATAAGCGGGACTAGCATGGGAGGTAAACATGCCCGCCAACTTTAGTGCTCTATAGGCGTAATACAGTAATTTTATTCATACTTCGCTGAAACTACAACTAATTTAATTAGAGAGTACCAAAACATTTTGGTAATATCCATATAAATACAATTACAAGTTAAAAAAATTTATATACTACATCATAATGGTAAAATTTCTTATAAATTTTAATATAATCATAATGTTAACTTTTCTTTTATATATATGAGGTCTATTTGAGATACCTTGGAATGTCAAGGAGGCCACCACCCAGGGTTATGGATGAGATGCATTTAAGTGGATGAGTTATTTAGAGAGTGCAACATTTTTAGTAGGGGATGATGATGGGTCTCCTAAATAGGTATAAATCAAGGCTTATTTGGCCATCCTTTAGCATACATTTACTTCTCTCTTTGCATTTGATAACACATTTTTGAACTATAATGTGTTTATTAGGGAGATTAAGGAATATTTATCATATCCTATGGCCTAACATGATTAATGTGCAAGAAAATGAGTATTTATTGGGTAGAACTATGTTGGAGACCAGGAACTGTAAGAGGCTTGTTCCCTACATTAACTCACCAAACAAGTAGGTTGGCTTCTGGGAAATTACTACACCCAGTGGTTGCAAGGATCTCAAAAGAGTAGATCCACTTTTATAGGGATTTCAAAGGGAAGTGGCCCTCCTTCCAAGGATGCTTCCCCCTCACTCAATTTGTATAAATAAAGGAGCCCAAGAGCTTAGTAGGATTGGACTTTTTAGAGGAGCATAGTGATTGCTAGAGCTAGGAGCTCGTACATGTCATTTTGGTTTCCATATCATCGACTTAAGAACTTTATGAGATTAATGAAAAGAATTTTTTTGCCTTTCCTCTAAGTGTGTTGTAAATGGATGAGTTCCCTTGGGTTAGGGCCCAAACCAAGCGCCCCAGTCTCTCTCCCTTGTACATTTTTTTTATCCATTTTCTTTTTTGTACTTAGTTTAGCAGACTTTTTATTTTTGCAATATTTGCTTATGTGAAAAGTTGCCTCTACAGATTTGTCAATCATCTCCCTTAGCAAGTGTGATTATATACTTTGTATTGATAGGCACAAAAATATAGGTCTTCTCTTGATGCAATAGTTAGGTCTTAATTAAAATTCAACTCATCCTTTCCTTTCTAGTTTGATTTTCCGAAATTAGTCTTGTTGGCATTCATTAGACTTCGATGTTTTGCAAGTTGAGTAACCTTGTAGTCTTTAGGTAATACTATTTGCTTGTAGGGAAAAGCACTACAATTTTCACTTATGATCCTATCATCATCACCCTCCTTTCATTCTCATCAACTTATTCAAGCGGTTTGCACACATAAAATTCATTACAAAATTGTTACAGGTCATTATTATATAATTCCCTCCTTGTGCAAGATGGGCTCTTGAGTAGTACTAAGCTTGGAAAAGACTCTCATATCCTTCTCCCACCTTCTACCACCTAACCTCGACTTCATATCACTTAGCCCTTGGAATTCTCTTGGATCCAATCCCATAGCAATATCGAGAAATCTTGTAGCATCTTGTATCAATATTGTAGCATCACGTAGCACCATGCAAAACCCCTCAAAACTTGACCAGAATTGTCCTTTAAGCTTATTTTTTTCCTCTTAGCCCTTCACAATGTCTCCTAAGCCTTTGAACCAAGCTTGAGGAAGATTAGAGACCACTTAGAACTTTCTTTTCCATCACTCCAATTGATTTTTCTGATTAGGGTTAGTTATTGAGTTCATGAATTTAATAGCACGGGGATATTTTACATTGTTATTTCTTGAAGCATTTATTGAATTTTGTCATTAGAATAGAATATCCTTTGAATGTAGACATTTAGGATTGATTTCAAGCTATTAACTTTATGCAGCTAGACTAGGTTTATTTCTCTATCATTCATTTTCTACAGTAGGTTAGTGTTTCTATTCGAAGCATTTCATTCCTTACAACTAGATTATAATTTCTTTTTATGTAACATTTTCGTTCCTTGCAAGTAGATTAGAATTTCCTTTGATGCAACATTTTCATTCCTTGTAAGTAGATTTGGATTTCCTTTTACACAACATTTTTACTTCTTGCAAAATCTAGATTCATTTTACAAAATGGTCTTTATATAGCTTGGTTTGACTCACTACCTCAGAGAAGCTTAAGTAGAACTTATCTTAGTGTGCATATAGCACTTTCACCCCTTAAGTTTTTATGAATACTAGATTGATAAATTAAAGTTGGTAGCCCTAGGAGTTGCAACATTCTTGTTTCTATACCAGAGCTCATCAAGAAGAACTGTGGTTAGGGTGATAGGTAATGGAAATAAATGAGGTGGTTGTGGCCTGCTCATGGCACTCCACTAACAATTCATGCAACTTCCCCTCAGAGCATTGGGTCTGCATATATCCCTTTAGCCATCCATCAATTCATTTTCACTTACATATGTCCCAAAAATTTACAGAGGAATATTTACAATTAGTGGTTGCAACAAAAAGGGTTGTTACAACATTCATGGAGGGAAAATCAATATTGTTAGAACTCCTCCTAGAAAGTAGGAGTGAATAGTCAAATTGGAAATATTTTTCAAAGCTCAAGTCTCGCTTAAGATCTCAGTCGGTCAATGACAAAGAGGCTTGATAATGATATGAAATTCCCGGGCCCCGTCATTTTATAGTTGAATCATGGAGACTCAATGTTATAATTTCAAAGTAAGCAACCATGAAATTAGGATTGATTGCAAACTTACCCCAAAATTATCAAATAATTGACTACCCTTTCTTTCACCAAATTGAAATATTTAGAAAATCACCACTATATTCTTGACAATTATAAACTACAATGTATATTGGTTTTGTTTTATTTCACCAAAGGCACCAATGTATTCTTAATAGTTATAAACTATGATCATTATAAACTAATAATGTGTTAGTTATAAAATATGTGAAAGAGGATATTTGATTTGGATTGAATCATTATATTATTTTTTATCCATCTCAATGCTTTCAAAGTGGAAAAAGTGGAGAAATCAACTCGGGGGACTGTTTTTACCGGCGGGACCCAGTTTGGAATAACAAGGTTTGAAACCTTTCGAGAACATTTTGAGGCATCAAATGAAATTTTTCGTGGTGAAAATTTGTTGTTTTAGCACCACAGCTTTTGTTACCTATTCTACACACAGACACCTTTCCAACGGCATAATACTCACATCAATAGGGGTTTATATGCGGAAGTTATGCCACTTAGAAGTTGACCTTCCTATTTTCACCACCATAATTTGAGAGGAGGCGACATCATCCCCCATTAATGGAAAAGGGGTTAGCCACGCGATTATGATGTAGAAGACTCTAGAAGAGTCTATATTATAACTCTAGTGAAGAATTGAATTAGTGAAACCTAACCACTAGTAGGCTATTGGGTTGTGTTATAATCATACCACTAGGAGGAAAGGGATTCCATTCTTTCAAGTTCATTTGTTCCATAGCTAAGAAAAATAACCAAAGGGGATAAGAGGCAGAGAACATGGAAATGACTTGTGCACTATAGAAGCTCGCAGGCCATAGGCCATACTTCTTTATACTCACATCCATATTTCCATTCAGAGAAAGAGAGCACAACAGCCTCACCTTCTAGTTAGATTTTTCTCCCGAAAGGGATTCCAAGAGTGTTTCCTGTGCCAAATGTGTATGTGAGCTTTTATTTTTTTCTTCTCTATTTTCTTGCATAAATTCCATTCACATGCATGCACTATTAACAACAAATCTACACTTCCATAAATCTAATAAAATTGTAAGTGTAGAATTTCACATTTTAAATATAATATTATATGAAATGTGACGAATTGTCCAGTGGAATATCCATGACAGTTTATGGATCATATTGATATGAAAGCGGGGTTTTCTAGGTGTATTTTGGATATTTGAATGGTATCTATATCAGCTAGGCCAAAAGTTGTAAAACCCTAATCATGGCTGACAAATCTGTGAATAACCCTGATGATCCTACAGAGGAGAGATTTTCGTGGTTGGAACAACATGTTGCTAATATAAATCATAATGTACATTTTTTCATGATGGCCCTAAGAAATAAGTTTGGGATATTTAAAGAATATGGGGGTTCAAATGCAGAGGGAAAATCAGAAGGGGGATCAGGAGATTGAGAAGAAACAAAGTACCAGCCAAAGAAACAACCAAGAAAAGATAAACCTAGTTCAAGTGTCATGAATCAATAATCGCCCCTACTTTAAATGAAAGAAAGGGTTTATATCAATCCATACAAAGGTGAGATAGATCCTCTAAATTTGAATCACTGGTTGTAGCAACTGGAATTATATATCAGTTTCCATCAAATTGAGAAAGAACAGGAAATTTCCATTTGCACAACGAAAGTTAAAGCGCCATGCTCTGACGTGGTGGGAGAGCCACACGAAGACCCTAAGATTGGAGGGAGCCTCCAATGACTAAGTGGGGGGACTTCAAAACACTCATTAAATCACAGTTTTACCCTATTGTGTACACAAAAGACCAATGGATCCTGTGGTACACTTCAGGAATAAGTCAGAGCAAAGTGTATAGGAGTACACCATATGGTTCAGAAAGATTGAAATAATGTTAGGTATCTCCCCAAAGAACCCAGATGTACTTATGAAGTATTTGGGGGGTCTATAGTGCCATTTGTGGTAGAAAGTGACGTTGTTCAAGCCCAAATCAGTGGAAGAGGCTTGTGCATAGGCATAGTACCTGAAGAACATAGGCTTGAAGAGAGCGCAGTCAAGTGGATCGAACTAGAAGGAGCAACTTGATGCTTCTAAGGAAGGAAAGATCTGGCCAACTTGTAGAGGTATATGTATTGGCCCAAGATGCAAGATAAAGTAGTTAAGTTCATAAGAGGATGCATGCTTTTTTATACTAGCAAGCCTAGCAATAGAAAACAAGGCCTATATCATCCCTTACTTGTAGCCACTCGTCCTTGGGAAAGTATTTCCATGGACTTTATGGGAGGTTTACCAATAACCAGGAAGGGACATGACTACCTGTCTGTGGTAGTTGACAGGTTCATCGATATGTGTGTTCTAATTCCCTGTAAAAAGACCACCAATGGGAAAGAAGCAGCAAATTTGTTCTTTGGACATGTATGGGTGCACTTTGGGATACTAAGAAGCATTGTTGCAAATAGGGATATGTGATTTTTCAGTGCATTTTAGACTACATTGTGGGAGAAGATGGACACAAAGTTGAAGAGATCCACAACATTCCATCAACAAACATATGGGCAGAAAAAATTAGTCAACGGGACTTTTATGCAACTTCTAAGGGAATACAACTAGAAGCATCTTAAGACCTGGGATGAAAATATGGTATATATACAACATTCTTACAACGTATCAGTCCACACTTCTATAGGAATTTCCCCATTTAAAACGTGTTTTGGATATTTTTTGCCTTCACCTTTGGACATTGCAGATGGGCAGCAAGGAGGAGTGAGGGAAGATCTTATAGGAGATGCCTTGATGGTTGAAAAGTTTGTAGAAAAGATTAGGCAAATCCATGTATATGTACAAGAGATATTGCAGAATTCAAGGGAGAAATATAAGGCCATGCATGATCATCATAGAACAAAGAAATCATTCAAGATGGGAGACAAAGTATGGCTACAGTTGAACAAGGAGAGGCTACAAGGGCTTGGTAAGAAAATCAAGGCTATGATGTATGGTCCCTTCAAGATACAAGAAAAAGTAGGTGATAATGCCTATCAACTTAGTTTACTACCATATATATGCATTTACTCGCTTCTGAATGTAGAGAATTTGAAACTCTATGAGCCTTTCATGCTAAAACAGAAAGAGGAATAGATCATACCTTGTGTGGAGGATTTGGCACCAGATGCTTAGGAAGAGTTGATAGAAATATTTTTTCATGAAAGGTCTAGAACTAAAATATAGGGGTAACATGACCTATGGAAGATTGGGTTGAAAGGACAACTTCCAGTCAAAGCTAAATGGTACACTAGAGAGAAGGTGTAGGAAAATTTTCCTCACCTTATTCAATAGAAGATTTTGGTGACCAAAAGCCTCCCAAAATGGGTAGGTGCGATTGAGATTGGATTCTAATATTGTTTTGCATCCATATCAATGCTTTGAAAGTGAAAAAGTCGAGGAATCAACTCACATGACCATTTTTACTAGTGGGACCAAGCTTGGAAAAATAAGGTTTGAAACTTTTAAAGAGAATTTCGAAGCATAAAACAACATTTTTTGCGAGTAAAAATTTGTCGCTTTAGCGTAAAACCTTTTTCTTCCTATTCTTCACACAAAGACCTTTTCAATGATGCAATAATCGCATCAATTAGAGTTCGTATGTGAAAGTTATGCCACTTTGAAGTTGACCTTCCTGTTTTCATCACCATAGTTCGAGAGGATGCCACATTAGTCCCCATTATTCATGTAAAAGGAACTAGCCACGTGATTATGATGTAGAAGACTCTAGAAGAATTTATATTGTAATTTTGGGTAATATTTGAGGTAGTCAAACATAACCAATAGTAGGCTATTGGGTTGTGTTATAACCAAGTCACTAGGAGGAAAAGGGATTACATGCTTTCGAGTGCATTTGTTCCATTGTTGATAAAAAATATCCAAGAGGGATAGGAGGTAGAGAACACACAGAGGATTTGTGCATTGTAGCATCCCACAGGCCACATGCCATACTTCTTTATAAGAGCAGCCATATTTCCATTTAGGGAAGGAGAGTGAAGTGGACTCACCTTTCACTGGGTTTTTCTCCCGAAAAGGTTTCTCAAAGCATATCTTGTGTCAAATATGTGTGTGATCTTTTATTTTTTTGTTCTCATGCACTCTTTTTATTCACATGCATGCACTATTAATAGTAAATCTACAGATCCAGAAATCTAATAAAACTATAATAGTGTAGAATTTCATATTTTAAATTTCATATTATTAGATCTGTTGTGACGAACTGTCCAATGGAATTTCCACGGTATTTTATGGATCTATATTGTTGTTGAAGGGATTTCTTTTTGAGTTGAAGAGGGTGATGGAAATGACAAGGGCTAAGGCCAAGGCAATGGCGATAACAAGAGAATTAGAGAGTTGAAAAATGAACCAACCTCATAAATTCAAATAACATTTCAAACATCTAAATTGTGATCCAAGAGTTATATCGAGTAATTGGAATCTAGTGTTAAATTTCATGGGAATTGATTCATATTTTGCTTATTTAACCATTAAATATTGATCATTCTAAAATTTGCTTGTCACTAATGAAATTTACTTATCTTTTAAATATCGTCAATATAATTGGTGAATTAAAAACTTACACATATCCATCCATAAATATAAATATAGTTAACTTTAATATCTGATATATGATTAATTCCAAATAGGATTGTAAGAGATAAAAGAATGCTAATATAATCATCAAACTATGTGGTTTCCATAATACTAAGACCCCAAGATGAGACTTGCCTCATAGTGTTCATACTCCAAGAGAAGCACAAACTTTCCAACAATGGGTCTTTGGATGTGTTAGACAAAGCTTATATATATCAACATTAACATCATGCAATCTTGCACTATGCACCCTTAAGTGTAAAGCATGAACATTGAATCTTAAATTTGAAAGCTCAAGACTCACATAACATGCCCACACCCATAAGCCATTGGTGGGGATAAAGTAATCAAATTGAAGAGTTTTTTGGTCCAATAGAAGTATTAGAATTGACTTTTCTTGTTTGTGTGGGTGAAATAATTATTTTATGTTTGATTTTTTAGGGTTTTATGTCATTTCTTTAGTGTTGATACTCTAGTGATAAATCTCAATTTCTATAAAATGGTTCTATTTATTAATTTTATTAGAAAATAGATTAATTTGGTGGTTGGATATGAAAATATCAAATGTATTGCTACCATGCATTTGATGAGTTTGAGACATTTATACTTCAACAACTAGGTTTGGGCCTCTGAAAATGCATGCCCATACATTATTATTACTTGAAATGTTAAAATTCTCCCCAATTCCTACTTAAAATTGGATTTAAATTTATTTCATTTTTTATAAGGTCCTCCTTCAATGCAACTCATTATGTTGAAAGTTCATATAGATTGTTTTATTAAAAGCAGAATAATCAAATCTATTTAATTAAGCCTAAGCAACTCACAGGTGTGGAACACCACCTAAAACTGCGTTTGCAGAACTCGCTCTGCCATTACAATCATTACATGAGAAATATATAATTTACACACAATTAGGGAATTTGAAACAACACGCTAGAAATACATTTCATCATTAAACTCAACATGTTTCTCTTCAAAACATATTATAGTTAATTGGTTTGACGAAGTACCCAAAATATTTTTTAGAATGGTTCAACATGATGTGTAGAATATTTATATTACATAAAGTAATTGCACCAAATCATTGACTAATTCAGTTGTAAGAATGTGCACAACTGAATATGTTTGAGATTTTTGAAGTAATATAAAAGATGTATGGTTATAATATTACTTAATTAAACAAGGTTTTATGATCAAGATAGAGTTAAAAAAATTCAAATCAAACTTATATTGATAAAAAGTTATTTTTTATAATCATAATAAAAAAATAATAAATAATAAAATAAATAGATGTAATACATAAAATTAAATGATGGTAAAATATAAATATCAAACATTATAGTGAGGGAAATAAATAAAAAACAAACATGTTATAAAAAATATACTTGACATGTAAGAGTGTCTATCAAATCTATACCTTAATTGGAATTTAGTTGTTACAAAGCAAAGCTTATGCACATTTAACAATTTTTGTGGCATATTTTCATTAAATGTGGACATACTACTAAATTTACATTATTACTTTAAAAATACAAAATCAACTTTTATTTTCAAATATAATATTATTTTGAATTACTAATTCATACATGTTTTTATAATTGTGGTTAGTCCAACTCTTTAACTAAAAATATAATTCAAAAAAATCAACATAACCCAAAACTAATAATACCATGTTTAGATTTGTAGTGAAACCAAAACTTAATATTAATAAACTTCCAGTAACTTAAATTAGTTTCATATTTCAAACATGAATTTCCAAAAGTAATACTACGAATTTATGAATTCCTAAAGATATAATAGTTAATCCAATATAGCTACTTAATACTCTTTCACATTTTCGAGATGCCGATTAATTTATGCATGATGGTTAGTTAAATATAACTATTAATAAACGATTGTTACGATTGTTAATAAAAGATTTCATGCTATTCAGTAAAATACTCCGTTGGTTGCATGACCAACTCTGTTTCAAGATGCTAACTAGGATTCACATTATTGTGTACCGAACAGAAATTTGAATATAAATGGGTTTTTAGGCTTGTCATCGTTGATCCGTAGTGTACAGGAGCCTCAATTATTGCATCCTGTATTTGTTTTTAACGATGAAAAGTTTGTGTGAATATATCTATATCTATATATATATATATAAAATTTGTTTCAAAATAGCAGGGTAGCCTATAAAATTCTAGTACTTTGATTTGTTTGGCGTAAGAGTACATTCATGAGCCACATGTGGCGAACAGATGCTCCGATGGTTTTTCTGTAAACGGAAAAATTAGGTCACCCGCCTGTAATTTAATATATCAAACGCAAAATTCAAGCGTTGTTTGAAAATGAATAAACACGATAAAGTGATACTTTCAACGAAGCAAAAAACATATACCGTGATCGTCATGGTTGTGCAGTACGAACACATATGACTGTGAAACGCGATTAGGTGAGTAGAGCAAAGAAAATTCTCCAGCAATCTAGAAAAAAATTGCGTGAAATTTTTGTAGAAAATGAATCTTGAATTTAATTTGATGGCAGATTATAGAATATTCAAGGCAGGCGCTGAAAGTATTCTTCATGTCATACAAGTTGAATCTTGACCTCTGCCCACCTCAGGGTAGTGGCAATTGTTGTCCACAGTGATGAGATCGTCAAACACCATGAGATCTCGTCTTGAGTAGTAAGAATTATTTAGCACTTGAGCATGTAGTCTTGCGGTATATGTCCACTTTTGGACTACTAGTTTGCCAAAATGTAATATACTGTGTGGTTAGTGTATATGCCCACTTTCAGATAACTGGTCTGCCAAAATTTAAATATAGACCATATGCAGCCCCTGTATTTACTGTCCATTAGCAGCTCAATTATTTTCAGTCTTATTTTGACAAAAGTTACAAGACACGTAATTATTGCATCCTGTATTTGATTTTAATGATGAAAAGTTTGTGGGAATATATATATAGTTTCAAGATTTAACCTGTAAGTCATGCGTAGCATGGAATTAGCAGGGCAGCCTATAAAATTCTAGTACTTTGATTTGTTTGGCGTACGAGTACATACATGAGTCAATCTCGGATGTGGAGAAGAGCTATGTTCCGACGGCTTTGTTGTAAATGGGAAATTTACGTCGCCGCCTAGGGGCATTTTTATCTGGATTGTTGATTGGCGGAATATGTTTGACAATTAGACAAACATGTGTTTTTGATCGCCGGTGAATCAACTATCCAGACGTCAAAATTATTCTCACCATTCACGCGTTGTTTGAGAATGAATAAACACGATAAAGTAATACTTTCAACGAATCTAAGAGATATACCGCGATCGTCATGGTTGGGCAGTACAAACACATCTTGCTATCGTGATGACTGTGAAACGAGAGTGGGTGGAGCAAAGAAAATGAATGCTGAATTTAATTTGATCCAGGTTATAGAATTTTTTAAAAATTGATATGCTAAATTACTCTTGTTTGATAAATTTTCGAATTAAAAAATTACTACATGGTGGAAGTTTTCCTTTTAGCATCCAGGAGTGCCAGATATAATCGTTGTACTTGCAATCGTGGTTTCCTGGTTTAGATTATTCTGGAAAGTGGTAGCGTGAGGCAAGATGGGAAACCCTTGCTTCATTCATACTATTAGCGGGACTAGCATGGGAGGTAAACATGTTAAGCTTCATTAAATTTTTACCAACTGCTGACTACAGCTATGCTGCTTAGAGTTATGGAAGTAAACTGCAGTCTTTTTTTAATTTCTAGAAACCAACTGCAGTAATTTTCTTAAATTAAGGAAATCAACTGCAGTTAATTAGTTTTCTTGTTGAAGTTTCTGAAGTGGTCTATTACTCCATATGGAGTTCTCTACCTTGAACTGTGGAACACCTGACACATAGCCAACAGAAGCTTGATGGAAGCTTGGCTATAAATTTATCTGTTTGGTCCCCAAGCTAGCATCTCAATCCCCTTCAGTTTTTACACCATCTAGCTGAGAGAGCAGAGCTTGGAAGTGCCTTCAGACTTTTTGTATTCTTTTCTTTTGCTTGGATTGAAGCTGGAGTGTTGTTTCAGTAAAGAAAGCAAGTGGACTGTGGTTTGCAGCAAGAGCGTTATCAATGGCTGGAGGTAATTTAATTTTTCCTGGGCATTAAACCTTCATTCCAATTTTACGATTCTTTAAGTTTTTTCCACATATAGAATCGTTGTTGTAAAACTCAACATTGGTATCAGAGCGCGTAACATTTATCTCTACCTTGGTGTGCGATTCGAATACTTTGAAATGCTTTGTATTTGTAATTTTTTGTTCGCGTTAATGATTATATGGAAATTAGTCAAAACTGATAGCAAGACAGTTCGGATTGGTTGATGTATTGAGTCAATTATAAGGAATTTAGTTAAACCTCACAAGCAACACAGTCAAGTTGAACGAATCCTTCACACAAGTCCCCTCATACATGGCACCTAAGTTGAAGGAAGTCTGGTCTTTGCCATGCAGCCACTGGCGCAGATTTCTTTAAGCATTTCCATAACACTGTCAGACAAGCTTACAAATATGCCTCTTTGCACCCTATTCGTAATTTTATATTTCAAAATATTAATGCAAGACAAATAGTTAATAGAAAATTGGTTTGTGGATTACATTCTTAGATGTGAAAGAGAACCCTGTGACATGTTGCAACATATAACGATAAACTATGGTTATTCCCATCAGTTTTTAAAGGTTCATAACCTGGCTTATCAGAGATTCCCTATTGCTCATTGCCATTTTTGGGGGATTATTTTGCAACCTTCCAGGGCTTTACGGCGCCTGCAAAATGGGCTAGATTCTGATTACCATTTAGCTCTGTCTCTATGGATTTTTTGGGTGTGGCTAGCAGATTTGTTTTCGTTATTATCATATAGCATTTTTGCATGAAGATATTCTTGGCACATAAATGGTTTATTTCTCATTCGGGCATTCAGTTTTTGATTCTATGTTTATTCCGCATGAAGTTCAGATTTAGCATTGTTGAAATTTAATTTATATTTAATTTTAATGAGCAAAATAGCTTGTTTGTTGGTCTATTTTTTTGTTGTTTTATAAACTTAAGGATGGAGCCTGAAGTCAAGCCAGCTAGCTTTCGAACTGCATTTGCTATGCAAGTGCCAAGTAGATCAATGTTGCTTCAATCAATCTCCGGGTTTTGTTTATAAATTGAACAATCGATTTGCAGTCATTTACGGTAATGCTTACTGTTTTAACTTTAATTTTGATTTTGTGAAGAATTATTATTGTTGTTTACCGTAATGCTGACATTTATGGCAATTTTTTTTGCGAGAAACAGTTATATGGAGTTTATTTAAAATGTCATTTTGACTTACTCCTTTCAGTAAACATTATTTTTACTCTGGTTAAGTTTTGTTTATGCAATTTATGTAAAAAAAATAAATAAATAATGTCTAGTGATCCATATAATTTTAATTAATTAGAGAATAGCCACAGCATCTTTAATTAAATAAAATTATATATTTTGATTGGTTAGATCAC
>APFE031501406.1:19489-51022 GCA_000404065.3 Pinus taeda
TAGGGGAAGGTGTATGAACACCAGGAAACAAGTTTTGCCAATGATTTGACCGTCCAAGAAAAATTGCCTTCAAAACCCTAGGAGAGGGAAATGAACTTACCTAAGCACAACTGAAGCATGAACAAGATGTAAAATGACTCATTAGACACTGACATGATAATGAAAACCCTATGAATGATGATAGACTCAGCTGAATAGTGACATAGATTGGCATTTGGGCAACTTTGAAAAGAGTGAGAGCGAACCCTAGACCTAATGCCTAGTGACCAAATTTTGCTTGAAGACTCACTGAAATGACAAAATTTGACCTTGACACTTCAAAATCACTTTGTAAGAGCACATTTGATCACTGGAGGAAGGCTGGAAAGACTGACACTAACAATGTACATGGATGACATTACTGTGTATTCGTATCGCAAAAGGGACCATATTTATCACCCGAAACAGATTTTTGAAAGATGCCGAAGATACAAAATATCGTTGAATCCCAAGAAGAGCGTCTTCACAGTTACAGAAGGAAACTATTGGGTCATATGATCTCTAAAGAAGGGATTGTTATTGATCCTAAAAGAATAGAGACCATCATGAGAATGCAACCCCCTACAAATAAAAGGGCAATGCAATCTTTCTTCGGGAAAATTAATTTTGTTAGGAAATTCGTTTCAGGTTTCACAAAAATAGTGCATCCCATGAAGCTAATGATGAAGAAAGACATTGTGTATAGGTGGAGCGATGAATCTAAGAAATCGTTTCAGCGAATTAAGGAGGCCATCACAGAAGCTCCTACATTGGTCAGCCCCAATTTCGACAAGGAATTCTTCTTGTACACTTTCACTTCTGATGTTTCATATGCCGCAATCCTCACCCAAAAAAATGATGATGGCAATGAAGTCCCTATTTCTTATATGATCTCTAATCTTCAGGGAGCATAACTAAACTACCCAGACGTGGAGAAACAAGGTTTTGTGGTTTTTAAAGCCGTAAAACATTTCCGCCCTTATTTATTAAAGGCCAGGACTAAAGTAATCATTCCCCACCCTGCTGTAATAGCCCTCTTCGTACAGAAAGAAATGGGTGAACAAAGAGGGAATTGGATAACCGCCCTTCAAGAATACAACCTCGAGATTAAGTTGGCAAAGATAGTTCGAGGGAAGGGGTGTGAGCTCGCGGAAAAAGTCTTGGCGGATAAAAAAGGAGTGTCTGAAGAACTAGAAGAGCAGAGCATACAAAATGCACACGTAGAATTCAGGGAGGAACCCCCATGGATTAATGAGACGCTGATGTGTAAGCGTAAAACATCGGAAGTCCCTTTGGACCCTGAGTTGTGGTATTACGGCATACGTTTTTATTTAACACTGGGATCATGTCGTGAGCACATGGATGCATCACAAAGGAGAGCGCTCAGATTGAAATCTAATCAGTATCACTTGGCCAATGACACATTATATAGAAAAAATTATGATGGATTTTGGCTGAGGTGTTTGGAAAAGGATGATGTTGATCATGTCTTAAAAGAAATGCACAATGGCCCAACAGGTGGTCACTATGGAGGAGATACCATTGCTTACAAAATATTAAGAGCTGGATATTATTAGCCCACAGTGTTCAGAGACTCGGATGCGTACGCTCGAAAATTCAAGGTATGTCAAACTGCCATAGGATGAGAAAGAAAGCCAGTCGTTCCCCTCAGGCTCGTTATGATTTATCGCCCATTCCAGCAATGGGGCCTAGATGTCATAGGTGAGATCACTCCGAACTCTTCACAGCAACATAATTATATACTCACGACAACCAACTACTTCACTAGATGGGCCGAAGCCATCTCGCTTCGAAAGGTTAACGAAGACAAGGTAATATCTTTTATTAAGAAATTTATTATCAACAAGTTTGGCATCCCTGACGCTTTCATATTTGATAATGGTTCTTACTTTTCATCACTAAAATTGACTAAATTTGCTATCGATAAATCAATTCACATAAGGTATGCATTGAACTATTACCCCCAGGGAAATGAAGTTGCAGAGTCCTCAAATAAAAACCTCATCCGCATAATCTGTAAATCTGTTGCCGACAACCAGAGGAACTGGAACAATGCTCTAACAAACGCCCTTTGGGCCGATAGGGTCACCCCAAAAGTAGCATTAGGAAACTCCCCATACTTCCTTGTCTATGGACAGTAAGCCATCTTTCCCCCTAACATTACCCTTCCCTCTTTACAACTCTCCCAAGCTTCAAGAGGGACCCCTTCAGCCTTACTTCAAAAAAGGATCAACCAACTGGTGAGGTTGGAGGAATTGAGAGATAAAGCCAGAAATAAATTTAGAAATCACCAAATGATTGTGAAGAGATGGTTTGATCGCCATCTGGCAAGAGATAAAGATTACCAAGTAGGAGAGCTAGTCTTGAAATGGGACAAGTTGAGTGAGCCAAAGGTAAGCACATGAAATTCGAACACTTATGGCTGGGCCCACCAAGTTGAGGAAAAAATTGGTCAGGGAACTTACAGATTGAAAACTTTACAGGGAGAAACTGAAAAACTCCCTGTTAATGGATAACATCTTAAGAGATAATTCCAGTAGCCACCACATGGTGGTTACCTGCTGAGTAAGTTAGGATTCATTTTATTTTTGCTGTTAGCTTAAGTTATATTTTCATCCCGTCCGTTCTTGTTTACCCGCAAAGTTTATTTTCCTTCTGTTTTGAATTTCAATCCTTTTCAGCAAATTGATTTCAGTCCTCCAGTCTCGTTTTCACCTTTATAAATCTCTTCAGATTTCCCTCATTCCCCTCCCTCAGTAACTTGTTGATGAGTTTTCCAATCCTAAATTCATCGTTACCTTGCAAATCAAGCAAACTTTCAATGAGCCCATGAGAACTGGAAGATCAACAGTGAAATTCAAATCAAAGCCACTCATTGGCATCTATTGGGAACTAGGTAGGATCTGTTGTTAACCTCGATACCCAGAGCATGTAGGGCATCTTTTTAAAATGAAAAATGTGTAACCACAGCTGGACTGGCATGGTGGAATGCAACATTTTAAAAATCCCATCCAGACCTAGCCTATACTTATCTATGAGGTTTGCAGTCATTCTCCATTGGTTCCATCCACCACACTAAAATTTCCAATATCTGTCATCCACAAGTAAACCTCCTCTCATGGGCTAAGCTCATTGTCGTATATCCTGTGGCAAATTTAATTGTGCTCTAGTCCTTGTGCCTGAAACTGGAAGGACTTATGTAAAAGAAAATGAAATGTTGAGTCCTTGTGCCAATCTGGAAGGACAGGTTATTTGGGAAGCTAGTTGGATTAGGGGCTATTGTTGGATTCAGAGTACCAGTTGACACATCAAGCCCCACCCTACTTAAGCAGTTTAAAAATATGGCATGATCCATGAATGCGCCCTATTCAATCGTATGAAAGTATAGCACTAAAGTTCTTACATAAAGTGCAGATAAACATATCTACATCAAGTTTGATGAGCGATAAAGAGCCGAGGTACACACCTAAACAGGTATTGACAGACCGGTGATGGCCCTGAAAGGATTTTCAAAGTAGAAAACAAGTAAAGGAAGGTCAATAAATCCCATAATACGACCATTGGAGAATGCCTGTCAAAACCCTATCAGTAAGTAGAAACTATTTGTCTTTATCATGCCTAAAGCCATTAATACTGAAGTGGAACCCATGCCTATCCGTCTATACAGTTTGCATTTCAAGTTTATCGTAACATCCTGATGTTGTACTGATCCAAAGTTTATTTAGTAACAAAGTTAACTAGATCGCCCAATGGTTCGCCATTTGTTGTGGCCACAACCACCACCCTATTAAAACCTGCTCTGGTAGAAAATTTGAATGGGGCCCCTAGAAGTTTGATCTTTCATTTCTCCAAATGATAACTCTCTGAATGATCTATTTTTATCCCAAGGATTTTAACTCTCTACTGAGTCAAATCTTCAATTCTTAATGGTTAAGACCCCCCTAAATAGGTCTTTGCGGCATGATTATTTATAACCCAGTCTAGCCCTTCATTCATATCCTTCATCGGGACTTTTTTAATCCTCATAAACCTTCATGGTGCTCTATGCGCACACATATAACCAACCCCCACTCTTTACTATGGGTGTATATGGACTCAACCCTCAAAACCTTCTATCACATCCTTATTTCTATATCAATGCTTTGATAATAAAAATACTATACAAATATGCATAACATACCCTTTTCACGCTTCCTCGTTCTTTACACATCTCTCGATGCATGCCTTCATCGCTTGACCACTCCTCCATCGCATATTGATTTTCGCATTGGTAAAGGGCTAAGGTCTATCTTCCATGAGTTACTGTGATGCTATCAAGTCTCCAATCACATCAGATATCGCAATCGCCACTTTCAACGCTGATACATAAGGCACACCGTGATACACAGGAGTAGCCAGGATTATTAAACATAACACATATATTTTTTGGGTCCGCTTCCCCAATCACAAATCACAATCGGCAAAGTTCAGTGTTTATACATAAAGAGCGATGCGATATGGCAGACCCACCGGAATTATTAACCGCAACGCATATATTTTTCGGGTCCAGCTTATTGCAAATCGCAATCGGCGGAGCCCAACGCTTATACATAAGGTGCGATGTGATATGGCGGACCTACCAGGACTATTAAACACAACTTATATATTTATGGGTCTGGCTAATCGCATATCACAATTGGCAATTGGAGAAAGTGAAGCGACATACGATATGCGAAGGGGCGATGAGCGGACCTGACGATAATTATAGATTCGGGTGTATAGTATTGGAAGTCCAGCCTTATGGTTCAGTTGCGGGTTTTCCCGTATATTCCCATGTGTTCCGATAAAGTGTTGTGGTCCAGGTTTTTAAGTGAAAATTTGATAGAGTGAATGGTCCGCTTTTGATGCATTGTCAAGCGATTCTTGAATAAAAATGAATATTATGGGAAACGAGAATAAATGTTACAACAGGTTCAGTGGTTTAATAATTATAGTTGCTCTGCGTTGCAAGATTAAATAGAAACTGTGACTGAATGCAAGGTTTGTTTATGGGCATGTTTGTCATATTTCTCATAATCATAGCTAATATGAACTATTTTTGCAGGCAAGGACCAAGAGAAGAAAGATGAGTTCGAGTGGACCTGGTAATGAATAAATGTGATTTATATCAAGACGACACCTCTGCACCACCGATGTTAATATTGCAAAGACATACTCTACAAAAAAGGGATACGAACTGCCATAGTGCATAATGGAGGCACGCTTTGTGTCAAGAGGAAGCACTCGTGACAACGCTGATCCATCAAGATGTTATTGCCTCTTAACACACCTTCAATCATGCCAAATGTGGGATGATGAGTGCAATGTCTTTAGTTTCCTTCAGGAAATAACAGGGAATAACATCTTCTCAATACAGGTGCGAAGAGATGACACATAGTCATTCTCTTTTAATCAACATCTATTCATTTCCCCAGGAAATGAAGCGCTCCAGCATATATGCCCTCTACATATAAGTCGTTTCACTGATCGATTCTACGTTTGTATATTTTAATTTGTATATGGAAAAGAGTAGGAAGGTGGAAAGTCACAGGGGGGAAGACGGAGAGTCAGTGTTTTTTGCATAAGTATTACCTCTGGAGATGGGTAGGGGACTTTTTTTGGGTAGAACAGCTTTTGATTTATTGTGCTAATAAAAAAGGCTGTTTGGGTCAAGAAGGAGCCTTTTTCAGATTTATTTTCCTCTTCTTTCATGTGTTTAGAATCAGGGTGTTGTTGCTGGCATAAATATAAATGTGTTTTGTTTTATGCAAATTGATAATGATACAACTTATGACTAGTCTTGGTTATTTGAATGTAATTATTTATCATGGTTAACTCATGAGCAGTCCCTGATTCAAAACTATATTAAACATCAGTTGCAAGTTTATTTGTAGGAACAGGAATGTGCATTCTTATATGAATAATTAGATTGAAATTAAGCTTTAATACAACCTTGTTCATCTGTGAACTCAATAATTGATTCATTTGGACTTGGAATCTATATATGATGTTTAATCTCTTTTATTATGCTCCTACAGGATAGATTAGAATAGTTAATATTAGTATAAGTAGGTAGAATTAGTATAGATAGGACTTAATACATATAGGTTAGCTGTTTCTTTTGTTGATTTAACTGAAGTCTTCCTCCGGGGAGCAATCTATCAACACCTATAACAGTTTACGGGATCCTTTGAAACTCGTTGGAACTAGCCACTCCAAATGAAAGCAGATCTAATCGGGACCTGCGATCAGGTTAGTTCCCCTTGTTGGCATAGAAAAAATTCACAGCGGCAACAGAGCCATCACCAAAAATAAAATTCCTTGCTCATGAAACCCATGAGAAAAGAATTTCAATCATATAATTTTTTTTTCCTTCTTTTCATCAACTAGATAAAATCAAAATTACACATGTCATTATGAACATTGAACCTAGTTACACTTTGCAACACTCCCTCTTAACTAGGGAGGTATTCATAATGGTACTAGGTCATTCTCAACCTAAAGAATTTCATAATGGTACTAGGATCTTGGTGCAACTTTTGAATGAGTATCCACACCTCTTTGTCATTCTTCCATTCATCCATTGCTTCGATTATCCAATCAAGTTGGATAATAGAAATGGCACAAATCAATGCTTCCACATCCTCATTCTTTCTTGAGAGTGCATCTGCAAAAACATTTTACTTCCCTCTTTTGTAGATGATTTCAAAGTCATAACCCAACATCTTTGTGACCCATTTTTTTTGCTCTTCTAAATATAATATTTGTTCCAAAAATTATTTAAGACTATCATGATTTGTTTTTACCTTGAAGTGTCTTCCCATTTGGTAAGGTCATCATTTCTTTAGTGCATATAGAATTGCCAACATCTGCTTCTCATAAATAGGTTTTTGTAAATACTTTCCTTTGATTGGACAACTTTCAAAAGAGATGGGTCTTCCTTCGCATTAAAACAATACTAATTTCATTTCCTGAGGCATCATATTCCATAATAAAGGTTTTTGTAAAGTCTAGAGTAGCTAAGACTGGTGCTTGACACATTTCCTCTTTAATATGTTCAAAGGCCTAAGTTGCTTTCTGGAGTCCAACAAAATGCATATTTCTTTTGCAATGTTGTTAGAGGGTGTTTCTATTCTCCTATAATTCTTAAAAAACTTGCAGTAATACCTTGTCAACTCGAGAAAACCTCGAATATGCTTTATGGTTGTGGGGATTTTCCATTCCTTAATGGCTTTAATTTTGTTAAGGTCTACCTTAACACCTTCATGAGATACAATATGAACCAAATATTCCACCTCCTATACTCCAAAGAAACATTTGGAGGTTTTTGCATATAATTGTTTCTCCTCCAATAGTTTGAGCACCGTGTCAACATGTTTAACATGATCCTTCCAAGACTTGATATAGATTAGTATATCATCAAAAAATACTAACACAAATATTCTAAGGGTTCAAAAATGGCATTCATCAAACCTTGAAATGTGGAAGGTGCATTAGTAAGGCCAAAAGGCATAACCAAAAATTCAAATGGCCCTCATGGGTTCTGAATTTTGTTTTCAGAATGTATTCAATATTCATTCTAACTTGATGATATCCAGAACGAAGATCCATCTTGGTGAAGTAAATTCCTCCATGTAATTCATCCAACAATTCATCAATGACAGGAATGAGAAATTTATCTTTAATAGTGATCTTGTTGAAATCCCTATAATCCAAACACATACACCATGATCCATCCTTATTTTGCACCAATACTACTAGAGTCGAGAAAGAAATTTGATTAGGTTGAATTATGCCGACTCTAGCATTTTTGCAACCATACGTTCAATTTCACACTTTTGGTCATAGGGATATTTATAAAGTCTTATATTTGGATGAACACTTCTTGGAGTCAAATGAATAGCATGATCATGATCGCGAATAGGTGGGAGGAATTTGGAGTCTCAAATACTTTGGAATGATTGTCAAAGACTTTTTGTATATCTGGAGAAATAGATGATTTCAATGTTTAAACCTCTAGTGAGCATAATTGTGCAATTATGCCTCGTTGTTCTTTCTTCATAATATTTTTCATGCCATTAGAGTTCATTATCTTTCTTGGTTCGTATATGATACCCCTTAATTCAACTTCCTTTCATTCCCAAAAATATTTCAATCAGTTCTTGAAAATTAAAAGCTATCATCCCCAAAGATTTACTCCTAGTACAACATCATCACCACTCATTGGAATGAAAAGCATTGGATTATTAAACACATATTTCCCCATGGTTAGCTTGATAATATGACACTTTCCAGAGCAATTTATAGTTCCTCCATTTGCAACCATCACTTGACACTATGGTGCTAGATATAGGAAGAAATTCAATTCCTTGGCCATCTTACATTGAATAAAATTATGGGTACTACCCGAATCAATTAGAAATATTACCTTTCCTTCTTGATATATCCTTCTATCTTGAGAGTTTGAGGAGTAGTAATTCTTGCTAATACATTACAAGGTATGATCGGATTCATTTCTTCTTTCTCTAAGGTTGATTCCTGATGTATATCCTCCTCTTTTGATATTTCTTGATCCTTTTCTTCATCCTCTTCACAATCTATGTAAAATAATTTCTTCTCAGTGCACTTATGACCTTTAGTGTATTTTCTATCACTACTATAACAAATCCCTTTTGCTCTTTTTTCCTCCAATTTTTGTGGTGTCAACCTTGTTGGTTGTGGAAGGCTAGGAATAACAACAATTCCATATTTATAGTTGTCAGTAGTAGACTTCCTTCTTGCCATAATTTTTATTTCAACTTTTCTTTCCACCCTAAATTCCCTTTCTAATGTATCAATTACCATAATTGAATATCATGTTGGATGTTATCTTTTAAATTCCTTATGAATACATCAATCCTATGCTCCTCTGGAATATCAATTACCCTGATATTCAAATTTTGAAAGTCCTCAATGTGCTATGCCATTGAACCCTTTTGTTTGAGATTTATCAATTGGCTAATGAGGGTGTTTCTATTTGTATCCTCATAATGTGCTATCATTTCCTCCATAAAAATTGACCAGCTGACAAGTGTTTTATGGGAACAAAGCCGTCGATACCATATAAACTTATTGGGTTCTAAATATAAAGATGCAATGCGTACTTTTTGTGTGTGTTGCACATCACAAAGATCAAAATATTTCTCCATCTGTATTATCCGTGTTATTGGATCCTTGCCATCAAACTTCTTCATATCGATATTTGGAATGTGGTTGGTCTTCAACCCAAATTTAGAGTCTTTAAATTCATTATTAGCATCCCTTTCATTCTCATCATGAGTTTCATGGAATAACTTGTCGCCATTAAGAAGCATTTCTTGTAGCAGCTTTGCCAAACCTTTGATATCCACCTTAAAAACTTCCATCTTAACATTCATAACATCCTTCAAATATTTCATGTCTTCTTTTAAACCATTCTTCAAAGCTTCAATTTCATTTTTGGTTACTCTTTGCGAGAGCAAAATTTGTTCAACTTGGTCTCGTAATTTTGATATATCATGTTCCATTTCTTTCTCTTCTTCACGTGTCACAGTAGAGATTTATGGTTGATTATTAGGTGTGTCAATTTTTTTGCTTCGAGGAATTTTGGAATCTCACAACTATATCTATTCTTCACCATGCCCTTTGAATCACTTCAAGTTGATTTTTCAAACAAAAGTTATGCAAAAAAAAAAAAAATTAAATAAATAAAAATAAATAAATAAATACACACCTTTTTCTTGCGTTTTAGGAGCTCGATATTGAAATTGTTGTATCTTTGTAATTTAGGCTCTCCAAGGTCTGAAATTTCATCTTATGGTATTTCTCTAAGTCTTATTTCTAACCCCACAAGTCGGACCAATATTGGATTCTTCAAGAAATAGTTATGCCCAATATCCCATGATGACTTGATTATAGACTAGTTCAGTAGAGTGAACTTGTACAGAGTGCCATGTAACACTATTTTGACCTTCGACCCTGAAAACGATACACGAAAAACCAAAGTCTGTTCACTTTCAGTCACTTTTTGCAAGACTCGGATCTAATGCTCGGAGAGAAATTTATGATTATTTTCCCTAGGTCACATGTTTGAGATGGAATTCTAACGTCTTCAAAAACCCTAACTTCCTTTGATCATATCTCTGAAAATATAGCGAACCAAGATCTGAAATTCGTACACAATGTTCACCAATATTTCATATCCATGTGGTTTCCATTTTATCTTTTGAAGCCTCGTAGAAAAAAATTGTAACGAAAATTCCAAGATGATTTGTTTGAAGAATCAAAACCCTAGAATCCAAAGTTTTGATACCAAATGTTATGCAACCAACTCACAAAATAGAAGAAAATATAGATCAACGAATTAAAAATTAACCTCTTTGAGGTGAAAACCTCCTTTACGTTACATAACTAAACAATTATTGGATTATCCAAATGATAATACCTCCTTGGTATATATAGGAGTCTAAGGGGTCACAATATAATCAAAGCCTACATAACAATAATAATGTAAGGGCACAACAATAACAATATGGCAAGTACATAGGAATAATAATAAAAATAGGGTGTTACACTAACAATAAATATAGGGGGGATACACTAGCATTATAGGGACCCAACATTCAAAAACCTGGATCCTCAAAGAATATCTATCCTCTCTGACTAGTTTTATCTTGGATGCCCTACCTCATCCTTAAAGAGGATCGGTCACCAACTTATTTCATTGGATTATCCTATCCATAAATTTTTTTAATCTAGATGCTTATCCAATCCTATGGACTCCATTATTTCATTATGGCCTTCACTAATACTTACACTGTTAGTCCTAGTCTAGTGCCTGACCCATAAAGACAAGAATTATTTGATATCACTCCCTCTCAACAAGGAAAGAGATATCCACTAAACCAAACTTAATTCTCAGGTACTGAGGCTTCTTGTTTGGTAATACTTTAGTTAATATGTCAACTACACATTCATTTGTAGGTAGATAGTGCAGCTCTACGACCTCATATTGCACCAAAATTATGATATAGTGGTACTTATTATTTATATGCTTAATCTTAGAATGAAACATTGGGTCTTTTGCTAATATTATGCAACTCTAATTATCACAATATATCATTGTAGGGTTGATAGGTCCTTCAAACAAGTTTGATAATAACTTCCTCAGCCAAACTGCTTCCCGAAAGAGCTCTCTTGCAAAAACATACTCAACTTCAGCACTACTCAAAGCAATTGTATCTTGCTTTATGTTCATACATGAAACCATGAAATATTCAAGGTTGATGCATACTCTTGTTGTGCTTCTTGTATTTGTCTCACTACCACCCCATTCTAAATTTGTATATCCCATAAGTTGGATTCCATCCCTAGTATACCTAAGGCAATGATGTATATTCCCACGCAAGTACCTTAGGATATACTTAGCTTTAATACAGTGATCATGTTTTGGCTCCATCTAAAACTGACTAAGGACATTTACTGTAAAACAAATGTTCATCCTGGTATTCACCAAATACATCAAGGGCCCAATCAATTATCTGTAGCAAGTAGGATCTACTAGACTAGACTCTGAACTCCTAAATCTTTTCAAATTTGTAACCATAGGAGTCAACATAGGCTTGCAATCCATCATGTCGAACTTCTGAAGCATCTTGATCACATATTTACCTTAACCAAGATATATCTCTCCCACATTTTTCATTACTTCTAGTCCCAAGTAATAATGCATAATTTTAAGATCCTTCATATCAAATTTGACTTCTAGATTCCTCTTCAATTCCTAAACCTGTTGATCTACACCTATAACTAGTAGATCATCCACATGTGAGAGTACAATAAATATATCCTCCTGGACCACCTTGATATATCGATTTGGATATGCAAAACTCTTGGTAAAACCAAGTCTTAATTCATATGCATCCATTCTTACATAATACCAAGCTCTCAATGCTTGCTTCAAGCCATATAGAGCCTTCTTCAACCCGCAAACATGAGTTTCCCTTTGATTTATTTCAAATCCGTGAGGATCCTCAATATATACTTCCTCATCAATGGTCCCGTTTAGGAAATTTGTCTTGACATTCATTTCATCGATTTTCCATCCCATAGAAGCAGTCAACGAAACACATGATGTTATTATTGTATACCTAATTGTGGGAGAAAAGTTTTCCTCATAACCAATTCTTTCTTTCTGTGAGAATCCTCTTGCTACAAACCTTGCTTTTTATTTCTTGATACTCCCATTTGTAGTGTGTTTAATTTTTTAAATCCATTTTGAAGTGAAAAATGATTTATCACTTGGCCTAGAGACAATATACCATAATCGTTTTTCATTACGGACTGGTATTCTTCCTACATAGCACTTCTCCATTCTTGATTCTTAGTTACATCCTCATAAGAAGAAATTCATGCCTCTATCAACTTTGTCACGTATGCACCATACTCATAACACCTATTTGGTATTTTACTTTCGCTGGATGTTCCTGGTGTTGTATGTCTTGTGCCTCTTGAAGAGTAGTTTTCAACCAAACAAACTTCTTCTGATTTTCTGGAAAAATTACTTGGTGTATAGACTCACAAGGACCTTCAACATCTTCTTGAGTAGGTCCCGGTTCTTGACCATCATTGTCCCTAGAGATATCCTCAAAGATAGGAACTTCTTATTCATCGGAGTCAATTGGAACATCCTTCAATTTCTTGTAAGTTATGTTTTCATAAAATATGGTATCTCTGCTTACCTCAATTCTCTGATCCTCCTTAATTTAGATTGTATATGCTTTAGATGAAGCACTTTACCCAATAAATATGCCCCTTAAACTAGTACGATCTAGCTTCTATCCTTTATCCTTGGGTACATGAATGTACACAGGACACCCAAATATTCAAAGATGATCCACACTTGGATTTTTTTCCTTAAATTCTTCTCTTGGTGTCATGTTATTGAGGATCCTAGGAGGACTTCTATTCTACCAGTAAACAACTATCATTCATGCCTCTCCCCATAGAAACTAAGGGATGTCTTAATCATGTAGCATAGATCAAGAACATTCTTTAATAGTACGATTCTTCCTTTATTCCACTCCATTTTGTTCAGGATGGTAGGGAACAATGAATTCCCTCTTGATTCATCCTTCATTGCAGAAAGCTATCAATTCTTTGGAGGTGTATTCTTCACCAATATCTAACCTTAGAATTTTGATCTTCCTCTTGATTAGGTTTTACATTTCATTCTTGAACTCATGAAACTTTTTGAATACATCATTCTTGTCCTTGAGAAGGTATAACCAAGTCTTCCTTGAATAATAATCAATGAAAGTTACATAATGTTGATTCCCACCAAGAGACTTGACTTCCATATGTTCACATAAATATGAGTGTATGAGATTCAAAATTTATTTATATCTAGTTTCACTACTTGCAAATGGTTTCTTTACATTCTTACCTAGAGCACATCCCTTACAAATTCCTTCATGATCATCCTTTATTTTGGAAATGCCATTAACCATTTGACTCATAGATGGAAAAAGCTTGTAATGAAGGTGCTCATACCTTCTATGCCATAGTTCAGAAGGAATCACTTCTAAGTGAACTAGGGATTGAGCTAGAGGTGTATAGAGTCTATACAACGTTCCCTCACAAACCCCAATCACCCTTGCTTCATTAATATTAGAGCCCTTATCCAAAACCAAAACCTTTCCATCAACAAATGCAACTCTATTAACCTTATCCTCTAGACAAGAAATAGAAATTAGATTTTTCTTCAAACTTGGAACATATAAGATGTTGTTGAGGTGAACTTTTTCTACCTTACTCGAGTTCCAATGATTTTGGCCCAATTTCTTCCATTGGATAACACTTGTTGTCTCCAAGTTCGATAGAGTGATATTAGATTCCCTTAGATAGGGTTTGGAGTTGTTTGCATTCTCTCATCATATGTATGGAGGCACCGCTATCAATAACCCATACATTTTCGTCCTTTAATGTGCCAGATAAAGTGGAGAACAAACTTCCATCTGCTACTTCCTTTGCAAGCTTGGATATGACCTTTGATAGATACATTATGATTGTTGTAGCGAGACTTTAAAAATGTTTGAAACCCTTCCTTATAACCCTTTCCACAGAGCCAAAGAATATGTGATCTTCAATGTCCTTTTTGCACCTTAGCTTTGATACCATGTTAGAAAATATGGTGACTTGAATATTATTACTTATTTTCCTTAGCTTGGTAATTACTTTTGAACCTTTTATTTTAGTAATCGCTCGATGAACACAATAAGAGAAGTAATAGAAGAACAGACTTCCAAGACCCATAGACCCAAGTCAACAAGCCCTCCAAGACCCAAGTCAGCCCTCAGCATGATATTCTTCCTAACAAATTCCAAAACTTCAATGCTACAACCTAGCTAATACGACTTCAACCCCAAAAACATAATTTCGATCGTGCAATTTTGGCCCCCAAAAACTACCCAGAATTTCGTCTTCTTGTAGTTGGAAGCTGCACAAGCCCTAATGAGATATAGAGAAATATTATCCTTGACAAACTTCAACTTTGACTCCTTTTCTTCGTCCCCTAGCTACTCCTTTTCTCCTTCGCTATTTCATATCTAACTAGCTTGTGTTGTGTGTCTAAATGAGGTCGAGATCCCTTCTATTTATAACCTTTCTTGAGGTTCGAATAGCTCTCCTTTATGCCAACTTGTCCTTTCTCCTAGACCAACTTGGTTTTGGGATTATCCATGGTTTTTACATGATAAAAAAATATATTTTATTTCATTAAAATGGGTCCAAAAGGTACAATGACACATGACCAATATTATTCTTTATCCTAGAAATACCTAGAGGACCTAAAAGCACAAATAACATGCTTTTGAATCAAACTTGAGTATGAAACCCATATTCTAAAATAAAATATAATTTATCTTTCTTTCTTTTATAAAGAATATACAATGTCATTATTGCAAATTACATTATAATGAAGACCAAACCTAGTTACAATTTTCAACACATCAATGGTCCCATTCAAGAAAGATGTCTTGACATCCATTTGTTGGATGTTCCATCCAATAGTAGCAACTAACGAAACAAGCGATCTTATTGTTGTATATTTAGTTGTGGGAGCAAAGATTTCCTCATAATCAATCCCTTCTTTTTGTGAGAAGCCTCTTGCTACAAACCTTTCTTTGTATTTATCAATGCTCCTATCTGTAGCAGTGTACTTTATCTTGTAAATCCATTTTGAAGTGACTATAGACTTGTCACTTGGCCTAGGGACAATTTCTCATACATTGTTCTTCATTATGGATTGGTATTCTCCCTGCATAGTATTCCTCCACTCTTGATGTTTAGCTGCATGTTCATAGGAGGAAGGTTCGACTTCAATAAGATATGTCATGTATGCAACATATTACCTAGAATACATTTTGATCTTTTACTTTCACTGACATTCCTAGATGTTGTATGTCCTTTTTCTTCTTGTAGAGTATTCCTCAACCAAGCAGGCCTCTTTTCATTTTCTGGAACAATAATTTGTTGTATAGGCTCACAAGGACCTTCAACATCTTCTTGAGTAGGTGTCAAATATTGACCATAATTGTCCCTAGATATATCCTCAACGATGGGTATCTCTTCTTCATCAAAGTCAACTGAAACATCCTTTGGTTTCTTGTAAGAGATACTCTCATCAAAGATGACATCCTCGCTTACTTCAATTCGACGATCCTCCTTAACATAGATTCTATATGCTTTAGATGAAGCATTGTATCCAACGAAGATGCCCCTTAGATTGGTAGGATAAAACTTCTTTCTCTTGTCCTTGGGTATACGAATATACACAGGACACCAAAATATTCAAAGATGATCCACACTTGGCTTCTTTCCAGTAAATTCTTCTTCCAGAGTCATGTTTTTGAGAATCCTGTGAGGACTTTGGTCCTGCAAGTAAACAGTTGTCATACATGCATCTCCCCATAGGAAGTGAGGGATATCTTGATCATGTAGCATAACCCTAACACATTCCTCAATAGTTTTATTATTCCTTTCTACCACACCATTTTGTTCATGATTAGAGGGAACAATGAGCTCCCTCTTAATTCTTGCTTCATTGCAAAAATCTATTAACTTTTTGGAGGTGTGTTCTCCACCATTGTCTAACCTCATAATTTTGATCTTTCTCTCAGTTATATTCTCCACTTCATTCTTGAACTCCTAAAACTTTTTGAATACCTCCTCCTTATTCTTGAGAAGGTATAATCAAGTCTTCCTTGATAAATTATCAATGAAAGTTACATAATATCGATGCCCACCAAGAGACTTGACTGCCATAGGTCCATATATATCTGAGTGTATGAGATCAAAAATTTCCTTTGATATGGTGTCACTACTTGTAAATGGTTTCTTTACATTCTTTCCTAGAGAACATCTCTTACATCTCCCTTCAAGTTCTTCCTTCAACTCAAGGATTCCATTAACCATTTAACTTAGAGAGGGAAAAATATTATAATGATGTTGTCCACACCCTCTATGCCATATTTCAAAAGGACTCACTTCCAAGTGGACTGGGACTTGAGATAGAGGTGTAAAGATTCTATACAATGTCCCCTCACAAATCCAAATTACCCTAAAATCATTAATACTTGAGCCCTTACCCTAAACCAAAACATTGCTATGAACAAAAGCAACTCTATCACCCTTCTGCTCTAAAGAAGAAATAGAAAGTATGCTTTTCTTCAAAAGTGGAACATACAAGATATTGTTGAGTTAGATGCTTCCACCATACTCGAGCTCCAATGAAGTGGATCCAATCCCTTTCACTAGATATGTATTCTTGTCTCCAATTTCTATTGAATTAGATTACTTACCCTTAGATAGGGTTTGGATTTTACTGCATTCTCTCATCATATGTATAGAGGCATCACTGTCAATAACTCATACATTCTCATCTTTGAAAGTGTCAGATAAAGTGGAGAACAAACGTCCATATATTAATTCTTTTGTGAGCTTGGAGATGATCTTCAATAGACAATTATTGATGGATGTAGCGAGGTTTTCAAGAATATTAATACCCTTCCTTACAACCCTTTCCATAGTACCAACAAATATGTGACCTTCAGTCTCCTTCTTGCACCTTAGCTCTAATACCATGTTGGAAAACCTAGAGACTTGAAGATTATAAATCATTTTCCTTAACTTGATAATTACTTGTGCTATGTGTACTTTATGATATATTTTTTTCATCAAGCAACTATAAAAAAAAATGAAGATCACAACAAGACAAAGTACTCAAGATATAGGCTCTAGGCCAGGGCAAAACCCCTCCAAGGAGAAAACACAGAAAATGCTTCTCTTGTTCTTTAGAATTTTCTTACAAAAGAGACTTCCAAGACCCAAAGGTCAAAGCCAACAAACTCTCCAAGCCCCAATTCAACCCCCTAGCAAGATCTCTTCCAAGGAAGCTTCCAAAACTTCGATAATGTAACTTTGCTACTGCAACTTCGGCCTTGTGACAGAATTTTAGTCCCTAGGATTTTGGCCTCTTACAATTGCGTTCAGAATTTCGACCTTCTGCAACTGGCAATTTCACAAACCCTAGCGAGACGAGAAAAGAGAATCTTTGACAAACTTTGACTTTGATTCCTTTCCTTCTTCCTCCAGCAACTCTCTCTTATTCGATGTTGCAAATCAAACTTGTGTGAGATGAGCATCCAAATGAGTAGAGCTCCTCTCTTTATATAGCATTTCTTGAGGGTCGAGTTCCCTCCCTTAAGGCCGAATTCATATGCTCCTTGGGCCAACTTGGTATTGGGCTTATCCATGGATTTTTCTTGTTAAAATAAATAATTTTTTATTACAATGAGTCCAAATGGGACTATCACGCATGAACAATATAATTCTTTATCCTAGAAGACCTAAAATCATGAAGAACAAGCTTTTGATTCAAACTTGAGTATGAAACCCATACTCCAAAAATAATATATATATAATATATATATATATATATATTTTTTTTTTTTCTTTCGTTATAAAGAATGTACAATATCATGATTACAATTAGGTCATTATGAAGACCGAACCTACTTACAATCTTCAACAAGATGGGTGTTTCCTTTTGGTTGGTGCCTATAAAATCAAGGGATGGGTGTCTCCTTCTGGTGGTGCCAGTAAATTGATGTAATAATAATTTTGTGGCTATAAAAATATTCTTACACTTAAGATTTGTGGTTTCCTCCATCTCCCTTTAATGGTTTCCACGTATATTTGGTGTTATCATGTGTTTCTTATATAATTAATGTTTAGCATGCTTAAATTATTTTGATTGTTAAAATTGGCCATTATATTGATTCACCCCTTTCCAAGTATAATCATGATTCAAAAATATTTTATTTAGTGTTCTTATCCTATACCACCTTGAAATTGACTAAGGGTATTCAAGGTATTGTGCACTTATGTGATGGTATATGAACCTTCATACTTGATGGTATACTAAGTTTAATATTTCACATTGTTCTTTATCAAACATTAAATTCTCATGAGCTCATGGAGGATTATAAAATAAAAGGATAATGGTGGATTGTATAATTGAGAATTAAAACATCTAATAAAATAGAAAGAAAAAAAATGATCTAAATAGAAAGTGGAATCTACCATGGTATTCATTCACCCATGGTATTTATCCACCCATGGTATTCATCCACCCATGGAATCTACCCGTGGTATTGTAAATGGCACCCACCCATGGAATCCGCCCATGGTATTGTAAGTGGCATATACCCATGGTATTCATTCACCCATGGTATTTACCCACCCATGGAATTTACCCATGGTATTGTAACTAAAAATACTATAACTAACAAGTCACATTTTGTAAAAGGACACATTGTCCACCACAATGTAGCTTTTACAATTATTCTCTATTTTGATAAAAAGTTTTTTGGTGGTTTTTTTTACTGTATTCTCCTCTTTTCTTCTCACATTTCAATTTTTTAGATCTTGGGGGCCTCCCCCCAAGATCTAAATCAGTGGTATCAGATTCAAGTTATGAACCCATGGGAATGAGGGTTTGACGCATATTTCAGTTTCAAAGTTTTGCAGCAATCTTTAACAAACTTCATGCAAGTGCTACGAGCACCAAAAAGCATTTTAGAAGGTTAAAAATAGCTCATTTGAAATTATTTTCTATTATCTAAAATATATTTTTTACGAAATTTGATTTTGTTTCCCATTTTGAGAAATATGAACAATTGAAGTTACACATGTCTGGGACATTGTGAGACTGCGCGTACCATGAGTTTCTGGAATCACTTTCTCACTCCACATTTCATGAAAGTGCAAGTGTCCTATATCAACGTAAATATCTCTTCAATACTTCAAGTGGGTATTTTATAGAATTTGATTTCATCACCTATAGCAAAAGTTAAGAGGTCTATAATTTGAAGAAAAAATTACAACATCTCATTGGATAGGAGAATCTACAGTACCCATGGCCACTTTTGTTACAATTCTACAACACATTTATAATTCAAGTACATCTCCGGTGTGGCCTGGTTCTGTACCCCACCCAAAATCTATGAGTTTTTATATTTGGAGCAGCATTTAGAGTGGATTCCCTTTGGAGACATGCCCTCCCACCCCGCTTTAGTAGGCACTTGCTTCACATTCATCAGTTTCAGCATAGCAGCATCCGGCTTGGGTTCTTTGGAGACGTGCCCTCCCACCCTACGCTATGTAGGCACCTTCTACTTTATCTACAACCAACATCACAGTTATCATTCAACTGCACAAAATCCTTGGCATCGAAGTCCATTTGCTAGGTTGCACACTATTAGTATCACAGTTGGTTATAAGCATTATGGGGTATCTCTATCCTCAGATCTTCATTTTTCATAGTTATGGGTCATGCACAAACCCACATTTCATCGAAGTCCATTTACTAGGACACACATTGTTAGTATCACAATTGGTCACAAGCATTACAGGGTATTTCTATCCTTGGATCTTCGTTCATCATAGTTATGAGTTAACCACACAAAAACCTTCTCTTTAGTGGCTCTTAATATTCAACAAAGGCTTCTCAGGAGGGAAATTCATGCAATGAGGGTCATTACTTCTTAAGGAGGGAGGAATGATCTGAATAGAAATTGGCATCTACCCATGGTATTCATTCACCCATGGTATTTATCCAACCATGTCGTTCATCCCCTCATAGAATCTACCCATGGTATTGTAAGTGGCATCTACCCATGGTATTCATTCACCCATGACATTTACCCACCCATGGAATTTACCCACGGTATTGTAACAAAAAAATACTGTAAGTAACAAGTTCCATTTTGTAAAAGCACAGATTGTCCACCACAATGTAGCTTTTACAATTATTGTCTATTTTAATAAAAAGTTTATTGGGAGTTGGGTTTGATGTGAACTCTCCTCTTTTCTTCTCACATTTCAATTTTTTAAATCTTGGGGGCCTTCCCCCAAGATGTATCATTTTGTCTCTTCCTCTTAATATTTTAATCATTCAATTTATCATTGCACTGTAAAATTGAAGGATAAATCTTTCAATTGTATAAAGGGTAAAGTCCCTAACCCTTTCAAAGTTAAGTGTCAATATCATTATCAAGACCAACCTAAAATGAATAAGGGAGTCAAATAAAAACCACACTTTGGGGTGAGAGATTAGCAGTAATTGACACCCTAAGGTGACATGAAATCATGTGAGTGTGATACAAAAGATGCAAGTACAATTGAGTCTAACAATTGTGCGAAAGAAAAATGGGTAAAATAGGAAAGCGTACAAAAGGCCTCTTAGGAAATCTAGGCTTTGCAAGAATACAACCATGAATTATAAAAATAAATTAAATCACTTGAACAAAACTTACATAATAAACAAAACATAATTTATCACATGGTTGATGCACATCAATCAAAGAATAATCTTCAAATTCAAATAGATATGAAGGATTAATTGATTAACACACTTTAAATAAAATTAATAGAAAAGCAAAGATCAAATTGATGGCATGCTTGATGCAACATCTACATCTAAGGTTGATGCATTTTGTGACACATTGGATCTCATACAAAAGGTTAATGCAATTTCTAATACATATGACCTCATTTAGAATGTTTATGTAAGTTGTGACACAAAATATTTAATATAGAAGATTGATGTAACATATTCTATATAAGAATTGTATACAAAAGTTTGATGTAAGATGTGATGCATATGAAATCATGCAAAAGGTTGATGTAACTCATGACACTCAAGACATAGTACATGTGGTTGATGCTCATTATGATATAGAAGACTTAATGGATATGGAATCATGTAGTAGATGAACTGCACATAGGGGTAAACTAGAAACAAACACATTATTCAAATTAAATTGGTTAGTGGCCATCCAAAACCACCACATTATTCAACTCAAATTGGTTAGTGGCCATCCAAAACCACCACATTGTTCAAGTGAACATGGTTAGTGGTAAACCATAAACCACTAGTATCAATGGAAGATGGTTAGTAGTCAACCAAAAACCACCACATGCAGAATCCAAAGCTCCAACTTCGATCACTTCATCAATCTTCTCACCTTTCACCTAATGAGGAATATCAAATGCCAAAGATGATACTCAGCTATGTTGCATGAGTTTTTGGTATGTGGGTACTTTGGGTACATGGGGACAAGTATCTAGTATGGCTAGAAGCTTCGATCACTTCATCAATCTTCTCACCTTTCACCTAATGAGGAATATCAAATGCCAAAGATGATACTCAGCTATGTTGCATGAGTTTTTTGTATGTGGGTACTTTGAGTACATGGGGACAAGTATCTGGTATGGCTAGAAGCTTTGAACAAATTTACAGGAAATCTTAAGTTGAGAGTGGGAATAATATAATATATTAACATTTAAAATGTAAATATAATATAAAAATATTTTTCTTAAATAAAGTGTAAATATTAAATGTACATACCAAATTTAACTTTCAAATGATTCAAGAGACAACCATAAAAAGTTAAAACCAAAACTAAAATCCACCCCAATCATATTGATGTTCATTCTAGAAAAAACTTTAAAAGGAAAAAGCCTAAAGCAGCACATAATTCAAAATGCCCAAGAGCCAAAACATAGCAACAAAAATACAAAGCTTAAGATGATCATATAGTACGCTCTTTGGCATCAAGGGGATCCATATAAGCTTGAGCCTCACTAGGTACTAGATCATCATCATCATCATCATCATCATCAGATGCAACAATTTCATCTAAAGGTATGTCGACCAATCCTTCAATTGGTAAAGTATTGTCATCATCATCATTAATTTGGGCAGCATCTTCAGCATCCATATCCCATCATGCAACAAGTCCAAAATATTCAAGTAAATTCCTTGAACAAATCTGAAGACTACTATGCACATAAAAAAGTTTATCTACTCTCTTAGAGGTAAGTCTATTCCTCTTAATAGTGTATGAAACTATAAGTGGACCAATTCCTTTCAATAGCTAAGGAACTAGAAACATAAGATAGAAATTGTGAAGCAAGATTTCAGAGCTCTGGGACTTGACCTCCATACATTCTCCACCATTCAAGAGTTTTCTTCTAAGCATAATGCTTGATGTCCATCTTTGCATCTTGGTTGAATGCAGGAGGGCTTAATGTACCATAATCAATAAATTTATCTTGTATCACACTTGCTTCATCAACAATATACATCTTAGCTATAGCATCAACAAACCCTTGTTTACCTCTTCATCATCAATAGGAAGAATTCTGTTTGGACTTTCCATATACCACTTTGGATTAAGGTCATATGTAGTCATGTGAAGGGAGGTATTGAGTTTAATCCATCTTTTCTCTATCAACTTGTAGATTTCATGTAAAAAATTCAAATAAGGGTTTCTTTCGCGAATGATGCGCTTTACCTTACCCACCATGGTATCAATACATTGATATATTTCTCCACGAGCAAGAGAATTTGAATCAACATACGTGATCAACTTCACAATTGGAATTGTGAAAGAGACAACATATCTACAATCAACCCACCAATCCTCATTAAGAAGCATTTCTCGTATCTTCTTCGCTTGAGGTGACTTAGACTCAGTCCATGCATTCCACTCCAAAGAAATAAAAGTGGCTTGTAAAGATGCATCATACCTCAACCATACGCCCAAGAAAAATAAAGTATGTGACATACTGTAGATTTTAAAAAATGCTTCTTTGAATACAACCTATAAACTTCCAAGGAAACATGGTCGTTGTAGATGAACATTTGTGTCTCCCTTGCATCTGAAATGATTTTTGCAATCCATTGTATTTTATCAATGTCTTGATAAGAGATTGTTAAGGGCATGTACACAACAAGGAGTCGAAAAGATATGTCTATATTAACTTTGGCTCATCAATCTCACTACTCTACAAATAGGTGTTGCATTTGCGATGACATGTACCACATTTGAAGGACCAACCTCATCAATTGCATCCTTCAACATTTCAAACATGAAAGTAGCATCCTTAGTTTTTCCACTACAATCAATTGCTTTAAAAAAATAAGGCTCTTCTGGTGATGTGACAATAACATTCAACAAAGGTCTTTTTTGAATATTTGTCCAACCATTCATAATAATTGAACAACTTGAATGAACCCAAGATTGTTTGAAGTCCTCCATAAGTCCATGCATTCTTGTCGCCTCTCTATCTAATAATGAAGTCCTCATTTTTTTGTACCTTAGGAGTGCATATCTTGTCCCTACAACTATGTTTTTTCTCACCATTTATTTATAGTATGGTGAATGAGTGGCATTAAATAAAATTCCATTTTCCATTAAAAAAAAATAAGCTATAATATCATTTTCCTCATCCCTATGCAAGACATTGTACATTTTTTGAATTGGTTCACTTACACTAGTCTTTTTAGTGATAGAACTCCTTTGAATAGTATCAATTTGGATATGGCTTTGTTCATTCATACATTGAGATAAATTTTCATGTCTACCTCTCTTATTATTAGGAGATACAATGCTACTATCATATTCATTGTTTCCATTTGTTTTCATGTGAAGCTTAATCATCTCCAGTCTTTGTTCAAGGTTGCATGTGCAACCATTCACTCCTAACTCGGGTATGCCCAAAAGATAATGTCATACTCATGTATAGATACTCTTAAAAACATGGTCGCACAAAGTGCATTTCCGTCCCTCATAGCCCCCATTGTTTTTTTCCTTGTTTTGAGTTTTTTTTCATGAACTTCATTAAGGGCTTCTTAGAAATGTTGCTTGTGGTTGCATATCATTGCCTCTGCATTATGTTCTTGAACTTGTGGAGCTTGTGGAGGTAGTGAGGGTCTCATCCTATGGCTATTGCTAACACTTTCATTACCCAACCTTCTATCCATGGTATCTATTGTAGCTTACTCATGCATTTGGAGCATCACTGATTAATCGGGTTCTGTTATTGTTTGTGGCATCTTCTTATGTGCAACATTATGCCTGAAACATCTTCAAATTGTGGGATTGCAATGGAGAATCAGTTGGCTCCTATAGTCCTAAAAAGAAGTATTATAGGCAATCATGACGAAAGCAACTCGAAACAAAAAAGGAGAAAGTTAAATGCATCAATTTCATGTGAGAATCCTATGATAATAGATCACATATCTTGTGGTGAACTTCATGAATATGCAAGAGCACTTATTTGTTTTGAGTCAGCAAGTTCTTGACATATTTTCTTGGCATTAGGGATGTTCCAGCGGATTGACTTATGATGAATGGAGACTTTCCACTTTCCACAGGAAGGTGGCGATCGAAATATTGTTGATAGCTTCTTCTTTTGAGAATGGCTTGGGCCAGCTATGAAAATAAATGGGTCAAAATAGTTATGCTTGGATTAACTGTCTTCGTCGACATATCGTCTAAGTTGCTAACCTTATATCGTCGTTTTGCTGACTCCGTGCAAGGGGATTAGCTTTCCTTCCAAGGACGGCAATTCATGGTCTTCATTTACGATATTGGATGTGTTAATATGATAAAGAAGATGATTTGGTGGGTTCGAACATAGGAAGGGGCTCCCAAAATTAGGTCCACAAAATATAAAGTTGCTCCGATGTCTACTGCACCAGAGCCTATCAGCATTTAAAGCCTGAAGTTCTAGCCTCTAGATAAGCATCGAAAGCTTTCACGTGTCAAAATCGTAAAAGGCCTTTGATATATATAAAGGATCTATAGAGAATGATACCTTATGGAGACGAGACATATTTCAGGTATTTATGTTAATAAAGAGCGCACAGGTCTATGCATATTTCGTAGTCAAGTATGAGAGACTTTAAAAACCAATGATATACAAATATATAGGTCGTATGGGTGTTTAAATTCAGTGAAGAAACAACTAATTTATTAGATGGTTTTTATGCCTGCCCTAAGAGAATACTCGTCAAAGAAGGCAACGCATCGGAAGATGCCTCACGCCTTGTTCTTATTGCAGCATATGTGGCCACTAAAGATGAAGCAAATATCCCTACATCGAGCAGGAAAATGACTCTGTCCCAATTACAGTGGTTATAACCTTCCAACAATTGTTCTCATTTACCCTTTTTGGTCATCCTTTATACTAACCATGTGTCAGATCAACTTTTGGAACACAAAATCACATTGTTGGACTAATCTTCACCGAAATAGTGAGCTCCCTCGACTATCTCGTCTTCAAAAGAACCATTTTCAATTGTCTTTTATGGATATTTGAAGCCCCCGCTATATATAACATCTAGTATGGTATTTTCATTACAACAAGAATTTCGTATATGCTTGAATGACGAAGAAGCTCGTATAGGCTCGAATAACGAAGAAGGGCGACATTGAATTGTATTCACCAAGAGGAGACATCCTTGAAGCTCGACTGTTTGAGCTTGAGAAAATGAGAACTGGTTACAGATCCAGACTTGTACAAGGAAGCTTCATGTCAAACAATGGTTTTCTTACAAATCATATTGACAAAAGGGCTCGCTCAGGCAATGAGTTTCTAATAGAATGATCGAGCAGACTTCTGGACAGAGATAAATCATTGCGCAAAAACGTAAGCAATTTTCTCAGTCCATGCAAAAACTTGCTCCAAATAATTAGTGACAGTGGAATTTGTGAGAATAGTGGAAGCATCGTTACCAGTTTGTGCAATTCCCGTGACTTATAAACAAATAACCCATGCATCTATCACTGGAATCGGTGGTTGAAAATAGTAGGAAAAGACGTGGAAACTGTAATTTCAAATGGCTAAAGCAAAGGCGGAAGGTGCAGATTGTGTTCTCACAATAGGAGGCACTCAAAATAACCATTGTCGTGCTACTGTATTAGGAGTTCCATGCTATAATCCTGACTGCTACCGCATTTCACAAAACGCCAGGGCGCAAATTGATGAAGATACATTGAGCTTGTCTCCAAGGAGGAATATGCACGAATTCGAGATGTGGCTTTTGGAGATTTCTAGGAGGAAAGGCTGTTAAAAGGCTATAGCTAGCCATGAACTCGAGCCTCAATGTACACAGCTGTTTCATCCAAGATTAAACCCCTTGCAGGTACCAGCTCTATCGACCGACCACAATGCACTTACTCTAAAGCAATGTGATCCGGATGGCTCAAACTGCACGGAGGTTAAACAGCCGACAACCCCCAAGAAATGGTGTTTTGAAACTGCCCATCAATTGATCAATGACCAAAGTTTAACCCGACATCACCTCCTCTCGATTCCAGAAACCTCTAAGTGTCATCCTGGAGGCGGCTTATGACGTCCAAAAACCGTGTGTGGTTTTCCATGGGGCCCGCACCCATCTTGTCTTAATTTCAGAAGCCAATATTTTTAATATTTGTATTGTAAAATCTAAAATGGCGGAAGTTTTGTTTTAGAATAAAAGTCTGAAGTGACATTTTGGGGGAGTTCAGAATCTGATCAGCCATGAAGCTGTAATGAAATCTCACAAGAAAGTAGATATAGAAATCAGTTACGATTCCAGCATTGGGATGCAGGGTTTTATTTTCCGTGTGATATCATCATTTTGTCCATGTTTTCCTTTGCTAGTATGAGTGTAGTGTAACATCAAATTGTTTCAGTTTATGATTGTGAATTTATTGTGAATAATACTCACTTTTCTGAGTTGAATAATTTTAATGGTCGTTTCACCATGCTAGGAATTCCTCCACACATTGAATTCCTTTATACATTTCAGTGTTTCACTATTTGTGCCACAAAGATTTGAATTCAGATTCTTGATTGCCTGGGTTTAAACTCTCCTTATTCATTTCTCTGCTAAACAATTTCTTTAGTCCAATGACCTTGCAATCCTCAATGTCCTGGCCATTTTGGTTTTAAAGCCTACAGTTTTGGATTAGATCTTTCATTATTGTTTTCATGGTCAATCTCTTCTCCCACCTGTTTTAAAAATTTTGATCAATTTTATAGATGTCCGAACACTAGTTCCTCACAAAAAAAAATTGAAGGCATCATCATAAAATGCTTAGGTAATAATCTTTTAACGGGGCCGAAGACTCCATCCAACCAATTCTGAATATGTGGTCTGAATGGGCACTAATTCAAATCATCAAGGGCGGGCAAACGTAAAGTGTTGCTAAAGTTTTGAATCACGAGGAGTGATGTCGAGTGGAGGAGTACTGCCAAAAGCAACCAACCAGGTTCGCTTTCTCCCTGCGTCTTGCCAGAATTCAACCAATATCCATCATGCAGGTGCATGCTGTCTAAACACGAGATGTAAGGAACCAATGCATGTCGTTTTTTGCACTGTTTTTCGCCACTTTTTTCCCCTCTCCACCTGCTGACCACTGAGCTTTTTGTCTGGAGCGGTGTTGTCATGCCCCCAGGCCGACGGTAGTCTTTCAATCGCTCTTAGCGAGGTGCGGCACCACCGAACACTTTCTTTTCACCAATACTTATGTTTATGGACTATGCCTGACCATATGTCCTACTTAGTTTGTGTTTCTCAACCAAGTAATTATTATGTTTCCTTTATACCAATGAACACCCATACACATTCATTATCATCAGCAATTATACAAGAGAACACAATTGCACAATATAAAGGGAGGGGCAACGCCTTGAATAATGAGTCTGCCCGAATACAATATATTATACAATCTTTCAATGTTACAAAGCTTTACAAGTATACTTGGGAAACACCAAGTTTCATACTTAGCCAATTTTACAATTTTCCACACCTCTGTGTGATAACCAAAGTTCCTTGCCCGAGCTGGGCGGGCACGCCCTCACATGAGCTACCAACCGACTCCTCAACCAAACCTTGTTTCTTCATGCACGACGGGCGACTCACCCGAGTCACACCCGAGACACCTTCGTTTCATTTTAACCGACAGCTTCACCAAAGTTCCCACCGCGTTTCACTTCTCACATCGGGCGAGCGACTCACTCGAGTCACCACCCGCGCCTTCCACCCAAACACCGGCGCCTTCACCCGCGCCCTCGCCTTCCTTCCAAGACTTCGTGCTACCGTGTGGAGCTGCCCAAGGTTGGGCGCATGAGAACTGCGCCTTCACCTCTTGCTGCGTCTACTACTTCCTCGCACTTCTTGTGTATGAAGACTTGCTCGACATGATCCAAATGATCCATCAACACGCCAATATATACGCTATGTCATGTGGTCATGCCACCCCTTGGCCGACTCTTGTTTTACTCCAACCGGCGCCTTTCTTTTTTATTTCATTCGGTTGGCCCATTAGCCAACGCTCCCAAACAACAATTCTTCACCGTCGGCTCATTAAGGATGAACGCCCTCGCTCGTTCATCATATAAACATGCTCGCTCAACACTTCTCTCATAATGTTTCAAGTGTCACTCTGCTTGTTTTGTTTGTTCGTGCGCTCCACCAAGTCGCACTTCGCCTAAACCAACATTCACACGCGTTTTGGTTATGCCAAGGACCTCAGGTCCTTACATCCTCCTGCACATGAAGTCGTTGTCGTCCTTGACAACATCCCATCCTAGTAGCCATCCACCAAGATTAAAATCAACAACTGTCTCATCCTCAATCCACGATATCAACTCTTCCACATACTGCAAACATCACTACAACATATGTAGAACCACCATCTCCATCATGTGTCGTCCTATCCTCTGAACTATCATCCTTCCTGCCTGGCTGATGCCCACATCTCTCTGGTACACTGCTAGCCCTTATGACTTGAACTAGTCGGGTAATCAGTCCAATTGCCATGCTCAAATCATAAGAATGTCCATGCTTATGCCTTCACCTCTCTATCTCGGATTCTGCCACATCCTAGACTCACCAAGAATCACTCCCATGCTCAGGTCCATGGAAACTCCATCCCATTTGCAACATGTCATAATGCTTGATGCCAAGCCATCCCTGCACCATCTGTCATACCTACTCAACATGTTTTGAGGACTGACTGCCATGAGCAGCTAACAATGAGCCCCATCTTCTATGTCATCTAAGAAGATGTGGAGGGAGTAGAGCCTGAAGGCTCACCCTCACTAATAATCTCAATCCATCTGCCAGGATTCTCTATCTCCATCCTCTGTAGATAAGTGACCCGATCCTCCTCTCGGACATTCGGCTTCACATAAGCCTCATCATCATCATCATCATCATCCTCAACTACTTCTAGCTTTCTTGAAAAATCCAAGATACTATCAGATAGTGTCATGATGACCAATGACTGCTTGGTAAACTTTGTCTCAACCATAGACAACTACTTACTCATGTCTTCCATTCACTTCTCATACTCCATTTGCATCACTGCCAACTTACAATCAGGCTTTGTCACACCAATGGTTGGAACACCAATGGGTACATCTTCCCTTCCATCGTAAATGTATAGCCTCTTCAAATGTTGAACAATCATAGCATCAAATTGTTCAAGAATTCCATCCCCAGCACAGCTTCATAGTCATCAATCTGCACTATAGTGAAATCGACTTTCTCGGTCCACTCACATAGTGTTGTGTCCACTTTTTCAGCTACACCAAGAACACAATCAAGAGGAGAATTCATTGTCTTCATTTGTGCCTTCACCGGTACAAATTTCAGCCCAATCCTTCTCACAGTATCTTCACTCATGAAGTTGTGAGTAGCCCCACTATCCACCATAGTGAGTATATCAACAATCCCAATCTTCATCTGAAAATACTCCAAACTGTTCTTCTCAGGATCCCTCCGAGAGACCACCTCTGTAGCAGCACCACCACCAAGTATCTGCATCATCCCCACAAAAGCTTCTTCATTTTTCGTATTAGATTGTGCAATAGTAGCCACTTTCAGTCTAGAAGAACAATTCTTCACCATATGTGGTTCAACACATATCCAACACTTCAAGGCTTTCTTCGTCTTCGACTTATCATCCGATTTCGAAGTATCATCCTTCTTCTTCTCTTTCGACTTATCAGACTTCTTCTTCCTATCATCAGAAGTCTCATCATAATGCTCCACCAACCTGTCCACAGTAGCAAAAGCTTCCTCAAGTGTCTTAATCTTCTGCCTCTTCACTTCATTGCGTGCCCAAGGCTTCAATCCAATGATGAATTTGAACACCTTGTCCCTCTCTTCCATGTCAAGAAGTTCCAGAACCGCACTTGCAAACTCCCGCTAATATGTCTGTAGGTTCCCTGTCTGTTTTATGAACTTAATCTTCATCCTCGCTTCCTACATTTCATCTTGAGCACTGAAATGGGTCTGCAAAGCCTTCTTCATATCATCTCACGAAGTAATGTCACCAGCACTGCCATTGGCAATCTGATCCATTCTCCTTTGCCACCACATCTTAGCATCCTTTGTCAAGAACTGAACAACTACCTTTACCTTTGTTTCATCATCAGATAGACCCAAGCATTCCAAGTATTGCTCCATGTCCCATAGAAAGTTGCTAAGAGCCTTCGCACTCCTTGTACCATCATAAGATTCTGGTTGCTTGACTTTAACATGAGGCACTCCTCCACCTAAGTTATTCCTCACAACCGTCTTCAGCACCGCGATCTCATCTCTGGCTTCATCAAGAGATTTCTGCAAGTTCACAATCTCTACCAGACCCTGATCTCTTACCTCTTCAATCTCCTTGACCTTTACTTCAAGTTGTGTACACATAAGATTAGTGTACTCGTGTTGAGTCCGGAGTTCATCGAGCTCTTCCTTCATCTTCGAATTGGCCTCTTGATCCTTCTCGGCCAAGTCCATCTTCTTAGTCCAATAAGCCTCTAAGTCCTCCATTCTTTCCAACACCTTTTCAATGAAAGCTAGCAAAGCATCCTTTGCACCATGGCTAGATCCAACCTGAGATTCACCTACCATTGCTAACAGCTTCCTTCTTTGCGATCTAGTTTCAACCATCCAACAGCTTCACCAAGTTGCTTGCAACCATGAACCAACCCTTGTTCCACTTGTATGTGAAACAACTTCCTTCACCTGCAAGTACCTGCTTCACTGTCACCAACTTC
>APFE031501406.1:58948-87312 GCA_000404065.3 Pinus taeda
CCGCTCTTGGCGAGGTGTGACACCACTGAACACTTTCTTTTCATCAATACTTATGTTCATGGACTACGCCTAACCATATGTCTTACTTATTTTGTGTTTCTCAACCAAGTAATTATTATGTTTCCTTTATACCAATGAACACCCATACACATTCATTATCATCAGCAATTATACAAGAGAACAAAATTGCACAGTGTAAAGGGAGGGGCAACTCCCTGAACAATGAGTCTGCTCGAATACAATATATTATACAATCTTTCAAAGTTACAAAGCTTTACAAGTATACTTGGGAAACACCAAGTTTCATACTTAGCCAATCTTACAATTTTCCACACCTCCGCGTGATAACCAAAGTTCCTTGCCCAAGCTAGGCGGGCGCGCCCTCACACGAGCTGCCAACTGAATCCTCAACCGAACCTTGTTTCTTCGTGCACGACGGGTGACTCACCCGAGTCACACCTGAGACACCTTCGTTTCGTTTCCACTGGCAGCCTCACCAAAGTTCCCACCGCGTTTCACTTCTCACGCCGAGCGGGCGACTCACTCGAGTCACCACCCGCGCCTTCCACTCGAACACCAGTGCCTTCACCTGCGCCCTTGCCTTCCTTCCAAGACTTCGTGCTACCATGTGGAGCTGCCCAAGGTTGAGCGCATGAGAACTGCGCCTTCACCTCTTGTTTCAGCTATACTACTTCCTCGCACTTCTTGCGTATGAAGACTTGCTCGAATTGTGATGATCCAAATGATCCATCAACGCGCCAATATATACGCTATGTCGTGTGGTCGTGCCACCCCTTGGCCGACTCTTGTTTTACTCCAACTGACGCCTTTCTTTGTTATTTTGTTCGGTCAGCCCATTGGCCAATGCTCCCAAACAACAATTCTTCACAGTTGGCTCGTTAAGGATGAACGCCCTCGCTCGTTCATCATATAAACACGCTCGCTCAACACTTCGCTCATAATGTTTCAAGTGTCGCTCTACTTTTTTTGTGTGTTCGTGCGCTCCACCAAGTCGCACTTCACCTAAACCAACCTTCACACGCGTTTCGGTTATGCCAAGGACCGCAGGTCCTTACAGGTGCCTTTGCATGCCCGTTTTACACTGTTATTCGACATGTTTCTCCCTGCTCCACCTGCCGACAACTGATTTTTGTCTGAAAGAGGTGCCTTTGCATGCATGTTCGTCTTATGACACATTCAAGTTTATTTTCCACCTGTCCTTAACGCTTTCATTGCCATCATCTTACCATATGCTAACCCTTCATCTCAGAAGTTTTTACTTCTATAAAACCATTTTTTGACTATAGCGGAAGGTTTGGTTCCTCCTTCTCTTCCCTGCGCGTTTTGGCGCAGGGTTGGGTCATCCTCATAGTCTAGATTATCTCACCTGCTCCTCTATGCTCAGAATGTTTAATAACCACCTGAATATCTAGTCAAATTCACTCTCCCTGATTTCATTGTCCTGGGTTTTTATCGGTTGTATGTGCACCAGCTCCAAGTTATCTGGTTTTGGTCTGCTGGCAGATTTTCGGCATGCACTCAGTAAAGGAAACCATGCACGCTCAACAGGATACAATTTCCTTTTTCAGGCGTATGCTCCCGAACTGGTACATTTCAGCTACGGAGGCGGTAGGTCTATCTGGTGGATTAGTGGTTCTCTGGGACTCGAGATGGATATCAGCAAAAAAAATTCAATGCCTTGAGAGTATCTTGATTATTGCCAAATATCATGGTAGAGCCGACACGATCCATATTCTAAATGTTTATGCGTCACATAAAGATTGAACTTCTTATTGGAATTGTTTCATTTCCTCTGGAATTGTGGAAATTGAATCGCTCCTCATTGTTGGTGATCTAAACTGCACTTTGAGCCCGGATGAAGTTTGGGGAAAGGGGAAAAAAGTTGACTCGGTATGTGAGAAAGTCAGAGAGGCTTTATTGCAATTGAACTTTGTTGATGTTTGTCCAAAATTTTTATTGCCTACTTGGGACAATGGTAGGTCAGAGGATGCTTATATAGCTAAAAGATTGGAGAGGTTCATCATTCACGAAAAGTTGTTGGAAAATTTTGGCTTTCCGTGCTCACACATTCTCCCAAGTTTTATCTCAGACCATCGTCCGATCTCATTACAATGGTTGGTACAGTATTCTCGAAAAAATTATCCTTTTAAGTTTAATAGAATATGACTTGAAGATGAGTCCTTCAATAATATGATCTGAGAAACATGGCTATCTTTCGATCCTTTGTTTGGATCTTCCCCTTCAGATAATTTGATGGTGAAAATGAAGAGTTTATGAATAAAGGTCAAGGATTGGTAGGCTATGAAAAAGGGATCTAACTGTTTAGAACTACAGGACATTAAGAAAGAATTGGAATCCATTGCCTGTGCTATCTCCTCACAGTCCCTCCCATGGAGTGTTTCCTCACAGCTTTGGGAACTAGAAAAAAAGAAGCAGAAGTTACTATCCATTGAAGAAGTGACATGGCGACTTAAGAGTCGTGCCACTTGGTTAAAGGAGGGCGATAAAAACACAAAATTCTTCCATCATTTTGCAAACAAAAGACGTGAAGCAAATTCTATATGGAAAATCAGGAAAGAAGATGGCAGTTTTCTGTACACACAAGAAGAGATCTCCAAAGAAGCTGCTAAACATTTTCAGAAGGCATACAAATAGGACTCCCACAGAGAGATAAATGATATTATGTGGGGCATCGATCCTTTTCCATGTATGTTTGATGAGGAAGAAAACGACCGTTTATTTGCTGCTATATTGGAGGAAGAATTACTAGTTGTTATGAAATCTTCTAAAAAAGATAAATGTCTTGGCCCTGACGGCTGGAACATCAATATTTTCATCCATTTCTTTGACATGATGAAAAACGATATATTGGGGATGGTTGAAGATCTAGAATGCGGGGCAAAATTAGTCATATCATTTCCTCTACCTATATTGCCTTGATTCCAAAAAAAAGAGACTCCTTATCTTTTTCAGATTTCAGGCCTATTTCATTATGTAACACTGTTTATAAAATCATCTCAAAAGTTATTGCTGAAAGGATCGGTGGCATTCTCTCACATTATCTTACAAAGGAACAACATGGCTTCCTAAATGGCAGGAATATATTAGAGGCAATGGTAATAACACAAGAATGCTTACACTCAATACATACAAAAAATATTGGAGCTTCCATTCTGAAAATAGATCTCAAAAAGGCTTACGATTGCCTTGACTGAAGCTATCTGAGGTGTCTTCTCATTAAGATTGGGCTGAATGACCAATGTACAAATTGGATTATGGCATGTGTGGAAAGAGTCAACTACACCATTCCCATAAACGGGATCCCTACTACTTTCTTCACAGCTGCAAGGGGTCTCTGGCAAGGCTGCTCCCTTTCTCCCCTTCTTTTTATTCTTGTTATGGATACTCTCAGCCTTCATCTAAGAAGTTTTGTTTCCATGGGGACTGTTAGACCTCTTTCCATAAACAGGAGGAATTCCTTCTCACATAATCTATTCGTAGATGATATTCTACTTTTTGCTATGCTCTGTAGGCAAACATGGCAAATTCTGCATGGCATATTAATATCTTTTCAAAGGGAAATAGGTTTATATATCAATGAAGGCAAATCATCTTTTCACTATGGAAAGGTCAATATGGATGATATGGATTACATTTCACAACTCTATAAGATTCAAGCAATATTTATCAAAGAAGGTATGAAATATTTGGGTTATCAATTGAAACCCACGGGCTACTCCATATCTGACTGGTCTTGGATCCCAAATAGATTTTATAAAAGGATATCAAGATGGGAATTCAAGTGTCTATCTTTAGCTGGTAGGATGATTCTCACTCAATCTGTGCTTGCTCAAATTATTGTCTATTGGGCACATCTCTATTACATCCCTTCAGGTATCATTAAAAAATTAAACAATTTAATGGCCATCTTTATATGGGGGGGGGTGGTTGCAAGGAGAAGAGGAAATTCCATCTTACAAAACTATCTAACATTTCCCTCCCAAAAAAATGCGGTGTTGGGGCATTATGAACCTTCGCCGTTTCGGTGTGGCACTCTTATGTAAATCTCTATGGAGAGCAGTTTTTGGAGATAGCTTATGGAGTAATGCTATTAAAATGAAATATCTGGGGAGTAGAGATTTCATATATTGGTACAGGAACAGATATCTGGTTCCTTCGCAAGGGTCAGCTATCTGGAGGAGCTTCCAGAAGGTGCTACATTTCTTCTTCAAGAATCTGGTATGGAAATTTCAAACAGGAAACAACATTCTCATTGGCATTGATCTTATCATGGGTGTAGATGTGGAGTCCCCTTTCCCTCAACAACTTCTAAATTTCCTTCATCAAAAAGGTTTATTTTTCTGGGCACAAGTAATACAAGGTTGGCAGGGAGCAATTCCTAGATGGAAATCTGCTATGGAGCTGGGTCTCAAAGACATATTGGTTGTTCAATGGGATAAAGCTATCTGGGATATGAAACATGCTGGGATATTCAGATCAGAGGAAAACGACAACATGGTCTAGCGGGATAAAAGAGGTAAGACCAATGTTTTGGTTAGAGAGATATATCTCTCCTTAATTGTAGATCAACATGAGTTTTCCCAGAAAATATTTCCAAATACTTTCTGGAAATCCGGTTGTCCTTTAAAAAGTACACTTTTTCCTTGGTTAGTATTTCATGATAAAAACCTCACTTGGTCAAATCTACAAAAAAGGAACTGGCACGACCCAACTATCTGCTCAATCTGTCTATTTGAGACAGAAGACAATATGCACATGTTTCTAAACTGCCCACTCACACTGAACCTATGGAAGCAGCTGGCTACACACTTTGGATTTACTGTCATTCCTCATTCCTCCATTATGGATGCGTTCGAATGGTGGTGTGCCCATAAAATCATCTGGCGGCCTATTCTACTTATTGTCTACTCATTTGTTTGGAAATGGCGGAACATAAAACTCTTTCAAAATTGCAGGGAGGATTTCAAACACTTATTCGACAAAATCATCCCCTTTTATCTCTCAATCCTCCCATATATCCCCCAGCTATTGAAGCGACATGCTAAGGCAGAGGTCCTTCCTCAGCATATCTTCCAGCGGGCTCATTTTGACGGAGTTGCAAAAGATGGTCGATGTGCCTGTGGATTTTACATATGCATTACAAAGGACCAGCATTATTCTATCTACTTGAACGGAGGCCTTGGGACTAACAACAAAGCTGAGGCCATGGCTCTGCATGGTCTTCTCATCTTCTGCGATTGTTTGGATACTGGCCTTATTCAAATCTTCGGGGACTCCAAGATCATTATTGAGCATGTTTCCGGAAAATAGTCTATAAAAAATGACAATCTATGTAGATGGCTACACAGGATTTCAACATTATGGAAGCCTTCACTCTTTCCTATCTCTCATATCAAGCGTTCTCAAAACGAGGTGGCGGATGAGCTTTCAAAGAAAGGCTTGCAATCACAATGCGGTGTGTGGCACCTGAACATCATTGTAGAATCCAACACATACTATATTCATCCTTTCTCTATGCAGGGTATATAGATCCGTAACTATCCTGGTATATTTCATGATCCCGTTCACTAATTTCTAACAGACTTCATTTTTGATCTATCATCACACATGCAGACAATGAATCTGATAGAACGAATCAGTTAGATGTATAGCTCCAACTATTTCTCCTCTGGCCAGAATATGGTCAATTTTCTCCATAATGTATATGTTTTTCCACTATTTATAATATAAACAATATACAACTTTTTCTTTCTGAAAAAAAATAAAAATAAAAATAAATAAAAAAAAAACAAAAAAAAAAAAAATAAAATAAATAAATAAATAAATAAAAATAAAAATTAATAATCTTTTAACGGGAACAAATAAATAGACAATGTAATAATAATATCCATTTTTAAGGTCACAGCCAAGCCAGAAACCAAATTGGTGTATATACATTTCAATGTTTCACTATTCTTGCCACAAAGATTTGAATTCAGATTCTTGATTGCCTAGGTTTAAACTCTGCCTTATTCATTTCTCTGCTAAACAATATCTTTAGTCCAATGGCCTTGCAATCCTCTGTCCCTGGCCATTCTGGTTTTAAAGCCTACAGTTTTGGATTAGATCTTTCATTATTGTTTTCATGGTCAATCTCTTCTCCCACCTGTTTTAAAAATTTTGATCATTTTTATAGATGTCTGAGCACTAGTTCCTCACAAAAAAAATTGAAGGCATCATCATAAAATGCTTAGGTAATAATCTTTTAACGGGAACAAATAAATAGACAATGTAATAATAATATCCATTTTTAAGGTCACAACCAAGCCAGACACCAAATTGGTGTATGAGACCCCACACACCTCCACAAAACGATTTCACTGCTAAGTCTACAAAGGCATACATACTCTACCCCTCTGGTTTTGAACCTATGACCTCTTAAGAGGAAACACATGCTCTTAACCATTAGGCCCACTCAAACTATATTAGTATATGACAAAAAAAGAGTAAAACTCAAAATATTAATATTTAATTAAACTAATAAATGTATATAGTATAAAAAGTTGAAGGCATCATCACAAAATGCTTAGGTAATAATCATTTAACTGGTAGATTTCAATTTTGATTCAAATAGAATAAATTAAAAAAAAAAAAAATTAAGTCTCATTTCCTTTAGAGTTGGTATTTGTTTCAAAGTGCTCTAATTTTACCACACAATTAACTTTTGTGGATTATGACATCAAATAAAGGCAACGAACTTTATAATTAAAAACATTTTACCCTGCCATTAAACATATCTTATAATTTTTTACTAAAACTCATACCATCGAATTTCATCATGTGCTCTTCTAAAATCATCTCTTTTACAGTTTACCACTACTGTTTTCATCTGCCAATCTGTTGCTTTTTTCACATTCCTAAATATGGAAAAACCTTTTCCAAGTGAGGTTCATGTTAGATTGTGGAGGTCATTTATCAAATTAAAATTAATAATGCAATATGGCTTAGTTTTACAAGCCAATCTCTTCAGAATCTACTTAGTACTGGCACATTGCTTCCTGTACTAGAAAGACTAAACGATACGAAAAAAGTATTCAATCGGTCGTACTATTGCACGCCTCAAGAGGGAGAATTCATAGGCTTTATGCCAGATTTTCATCATTCACAATTTTATAGTTTTTTTCAGTATGCTTGCTCAATCTTCTCATTGTAGCACATTCTCCAACATGGTAAAGCTTTTTCTAAGGATGTTTTTGCTTGATATTGTAGCTATTTTGGCAAATTCCACCTACAAAAGCATTAAGAGCTAAACTCAAAACGCTTCACATACGGCAACCTCATTAGAACCCAAAAAAAGACACTTTAATAAAGATTTTTAACTTATATGCAGTATACAAGGTCGAATTAAATCATTTTCACTCACAAAAATTTCCAGCATTAAAAGTACTCGATTTGAATTCGTACCATCACCAATTACCAAATGAAAGACTTAGGTCTAAAAAGATTTTAGTTCAAGGCTTAAGTGAATGGACCTAACATGGCTGCAAAACATGAAACATCAAATAATCAAATCAAGGGCAAACAACATTTAACTCTTTTTTGCAAGCTACATTTTGATTTTTCTCATAGATTTTTTGGTTTAATTTGTTTGTTAATTAAATTAATTTTTATTTATATATAAAAAAAAAACAAACAAACACAATAAATTGTAAATATAAGTTAAAGGTTATGCTACAATAGTTTCTATTTGTTGCAGGCAATAGTCACACGGGAATTGTCATTGCCATCACACAAAAAATGCACTATTGTCGACTAAATAGATTGGACAGTGAAAGAGTTGGTAGTTATGGTTGGGTTGGAAGATCTCATGTGATTACGGACGTCCAAAAATGCATGTTCAAATTAAATTAAAAGTTAAAACACACAAAGAATTAAAATTTAATTCCAATAAGAGCAAAACCTTAAACTTTACACTGTACAATAATGTTATGTAGCCAGTTCACAAATAGATAGATCAAACGACTTAAAATTTATCATCTTCGAGGGGGAAACCTCCTTCACATTACATAAATAAACAATTATTCGATGATTCAAATGACAAAACCTCCTTTCTATATATAGGGGTCTAAGGGGTCACAATATAATCAGAACCGACATAACAATAATAATGTAAAGGCACAACAATAACAATAAGGGGGTTACACTGACAATAACAATGAAGGATTACACTAGAACAATTTGAAACAAAAAAGTCAAGGTTTTCAATTGGAAAACTTAAAAACGAAAAATTTATATACCTAGGTCCTAAACAGTGGCAACGCTTGAGCCTTGATCCTTGCACACAATGAAAAGAAACAACATCAATGCTTGAGCCTTGAACACAAAAAACAAAAATAACAGAAACGTCCCTCACCCATGATGATGAACATAAACTAAGAACTCCAAAAGGACTGAACAATGAAACACAAAGAAACTCATAAATTTGAAGGGATCAAAATCGATGACTTGACTTACTTGAGAGGGACATTGATTATATATGAAAAGGAATGCAAAGAATCAATAGTTTTGGCACCAAAAGTAGAGATAATTTTGCCGCCAAGGATTCACACCCATTTCTTCCTGCTATTTTCCTTGAATGTTTTTCCTGATGACGAGTACTCGTAGCTTTGGAGCGTGTGGGATCTCTCATCCATTAAGGAGCATCTAAACACTTCTTGATGGATGGGAGCTCCCACACATTCTCGAGAAGCGTTCCCAATCAAAACTGGTACAGGAAACTCCTAATTCTACACTGCGATACTACCATAAAGCTCCAACATACCTACAAAAGCTCTTGGCTGTTTTGGAGTGTTTTGTACTCGCTCCCAAGTTTCCAGGAACGCTGGAGCGTGTGGTACTTTCTCTCCAACAGTTGGGAGAGTTACCCGTGCAACATAGATACCCAGGCTTCAAGATTTGAAGTTCTATCAATGAATCACAAATTCAATCAATGTTTGGGAATTTCAACAAAGCAACTAGTCTCCTCAAAATCAATGATAATAAAAAAGAATGGGAAAGTTCAAACATAGTTGTTGTTCATTTCCAAATGAATTGATAGTTTTAAGGACATACCACTTCGAGTGACACTTTAGAGTAAAAAAAAAAAGGTACCCCTCCCCCCCCCCCAAAAGGGAAGGGAAGGGAAAAATCAAGGTGGCAGTTTGTAGGCTGAACTCCATCAAGGTTTCCCTGAGGAGCCCCTCAAGTTAGGTAAGCCCTCTCGCTGGAGGAGCCCCTCAAGTCAGGTCAGCGCTCGAGTCTTGCACTTGGTCGAGTGCGCCTCAAGTTAGGTCATCCCGATAATCCAAAGAACCCTCAAGGAGGTCAGCCCTCAGGTACACCAATCCAAGTCACCCCCTCAGGTCCACCAGTAATGAGTGGTACCCTATAGCAATGAGGTAAGGCAGCCCGACACCCTTAGGTACACTGATCTAGGTCGCCCCCTTTGGCCCACCTGTAAAGAATGGTAGTCTCCTAGAGAGGCAAAGCGGCTCCCTCAACTCTGTTAACCCGCCCCCTCAAGGACTACGACTCTCACGTAGCACCCAAGTACACATGAGGCAAAGCGGTTCCCTCAAGGTGCCCCTAAATGACACCGATCAATTAGTCATGGTTCCAACAAGTCATGGTGTTCCTGGGTTTGACACCATCTCAGGAATGAAATTGGTTATACTCATATGCGGCTCACTCAATGCAACTGCAATATTGAGCATGATGCAATACTGAGCGCTTAAGTCATTAGGGTGCAAATAATAGTACGCCACACCTTTAAAAGGGCCTCAACACCCCTATGCCTTGCTCTGGAATCACTATGGTGACTCAGTCAAGGTGGAATTGTGCTAGCCTCCCAATCTGGTTCTCAGCAATGAGTATAATTCAGTGACATTACTCTTGTTCCAGGGAAACTGTTAGCACACCCACCAGGGCTTTGTACTATAGGAAACGATTGTTTAGTCCATGCATCCTACATTCGTTGTGCAATTTTCTTGGGGAAGTTTTTGTTGTGCAGTTTTGTTTGTTTTTTTAACTCTTTTTTGTTCATAGGGAACCTTTGCTCAATTTTCATAGGGCACCTTTGCAATTGTCACCTTTTTGATAATTTTTTAACTCTTTCGAAAAAGGCTCAATGCTTGGGGGCTCCATCAAGGCTCAAGGACAGACCCCATCAAGGATCAAGGCTCAAGGAGGGGCCCCATCAAGGCTTCAACCCGTCAGGCAAGTTCCATGCCCGGTCCTTCTTTCTTTAGGTAGGTCTCTAAACACATCAATTTTGTAGCCCCAACATTTGGACATTTCATTACTGTTCTTAATAGCTTGAGGTCTCAGACATACCCCATATCTTGGTAGTCCTAGCCAGTCACATCCCTTCCAGCAGTTCGATAGCCAATTGATTCTTCTCCTGTTGCGAGTGAGCAATAAATCTCCTAAGTGATTGATTGTAGAGGGGAGAAGTGAGCGGCCTTGCCCAGGTTTAGGTAGAAGTGGTTAATAGGCTAAAGTTCATATGTAGGTGGTGGAGGTTCTATGTTATAGGGTTTGTATAGGAAGACTTGGGCCTAGGTCAAGAGAAAGTACTAGTTCCAAGGATATGTGTTCCTGCAGTAGCTATTGAAGAGAATAAATTCATATCTGTTCCAAGTTGCTTTGCTGTCTGCCAGTCATACCTCCCAGCCTCCCTCTCATTGAGAGCAACCATCCTAGGGGAAATTCAGTTAAGTCTTTTCTTTTCAAATTTAGGGTAAGATTCGATTTTGAACCCCCCCCTCGGCCGCCCCCCCCTCCCCCAAAGAATTGATAGTTTTTAGACATATTGTCATCAAAGCTCATTTCAATAGTTTCAAATTGAAGATGACACAAAATATTGGTACAATTATTCCGACTTGTAATTATGGGGGGGAATGTTAGAATGTGAGTCTGTAGACAATCACAAAGACTAAAACCACATTGGTACAAGTTGTAAACCTTATATTTGATGAGGTGTAGTGTGTACTTTAAGTTCATATCTTCAGATCAATAGAATCAAATGAATGCAACTTTAAGCCTTTTCCACCAATTATTCTTCTCATGCTTACTTGTGCCAATTATTAACAAATTTTGCATCAGAAGCATCTTATATATCCTATCCTTGATCCATAATGGACAACATCTAGCCCCAAACAAAAATGTATTCGAAAAGTACAAAATGTTTGATTTATTTGTCACAACTATAAACTTTGAGTGTTTGCATGGCTTATTATTTAAGAAGGGGTACTATTTAAAGCTTGGTTGATTAAGAAAAGGCTCTATGAAACATTCTTTGTGACTATGTCTTTGTTAAGAGATGTTGAAAATATATTCTTCAAGATCAACACTCTAATTTGTTTTAAGGGCATCTTCATTGACATGCAACATTGTGGGCATATTCACATTATTCCCATTACATAGTGCACTCTATATTCTTTGGAATTTGGCACTACCCTGGAATCATTGCTTTGTTCCCTCTTTAGGGATTATGGTGCAAGTATGTTTTAGGATAATAATTCATCTCAATCTTTTTATTATGTTTAACTAGAAGAGATATGTATGTTCTAGTTGGCTAAATGTTATCTTCATATCAAATATGCTCAAGAATTGAGAGGCTAAAACATATTCCAACTTGTTGTAGCGGCTACAACCACCCTCCAAAATTTTGCCTACACTTCGTTTTGGAGCCTCCCTCCTAAATCATAGTCGTTCATTTCGCATTGACCCAGATACTTGTGCTTTGATTAAACCTCATTCTTTACATCATGGCTTGTGTTCGCTTACTTGATTTACTGTCTAACCCACAAGTCGATCTCTTGACTTGGTTTTCATCCTATTCTAGGTTTTCCTTAGTGAACTATGCAATCCTTAAGGGCAACCAACCTTGCTCTCGGGAATTGCGTAGTCCAAGTTGATAATGGGCCTTCAGCTCCAAAATTGCATAGATCTAATTGACAACCAACCTTGAGTTAGCAAATTGCATAGAAATTGAGAGGCAACCCAAAGCCACTCAACCCAGAAATTGCATAGAAGCTTCTCGCTCATAAGTTGCTCAATGCTAGCCAGTGAGTTGCCTAGCCCTGCCCAGAACTATGCAATCTCTCCAAGCAATGGATGGCAACTTTTCCCGAGAAAAGAAAAAAAGAAAAAAGAGAAAAAACATCCCTAGAAAATAGGGATCTATTTTTAGCAGTCTGAAGGAGGCACTTGAGTTATTTTGGAAATTGCCGCAAAGTGTCACTTTTTCCTTGATTTTTTCCCTTCGCGTCATAAACCCTAAATCGATCAAATGTATTCAATCGACACTGCCAGAGCTCATTTACACATTTGATCTTGAAGCTCTGGTGTTCCCAAGGAGATTAAGGAACCTTTAGTGCGATCATCATCTCTTTTCTAGGTAAGTCTTTCTTTTCTAGTCTTTTCTCACTTTTTCCATCGCTTTTGCTTGTTTAGCTTGTGAGAGTGTTGTTATACTTCTTTTGTACGATTGTTGGCGTTTTAACTTGTTTTAGCTTAGAAGTGTTGTTTTAAGTTTTGCATTGTTTTTCCCAAGTGTCGCATGCATCACCCCATTTCTGCACTAACGGTCATTGCTGTGGCAACTCTCCCCACATGCTTCACTTTCCTTTAGTTTGATTGATTCCTGCACTTGTTTCACTTGCATGCATCATCACTTAGTCAAATCTGCGTTCAACATCATATCATCCTTCATATATACCCGATTTCACAATCCCCTTAGGTAGATATGGGTTTCCCTTAATGTTCCACCAAGTTTTTGGGACGTGGTGACGAGGGAGCGGGAATATGCAGGAGCGGCCTTTGCAAAAGCTCCCCAACTATTTTTAGGAAACAGGGGGGGACGTCGGGGTCTTAAAACTTATAAATATAAAAATAGATGATATATCATTGAAATTTTAATATTTATAATGTAACTGTCTTTATCATTATATAATATATAATGCTTACATCATGAAGGATAAATGATAAATCAATGAATCATATCACTGAAGTTTGAAACAAATTTAAAACGAAAAGCATGATATCATATAATCATGCATCATACATGTAAGTCTGTAATTGTACAATGTAACTACTAATAATGTACACTGAAATAAATGTTTAAAGTTTTAAAGTGTAAACCACATTGAAGTTCCAACTATGAATACTGAATATTGAAATAAAAGTCAAGTTTGATACATCAAGAGTCAAATTTTTATAGAGTCAAAACTCAAGTCTAATATATCATATATCAAGATGCAAAATAAGCTAAAGTCTACAACTGAAGTCTTAAACAGAAAAGAAATAAGTTAATATCATAAGAACATATCAAATGATAAATCATAAATGAGCATTATTGCTCAAGGTAATGCCCCACTAGTCTCTGCATCCAGTTGAAAAGAGTGATAACATGAAAAGATAAAACAATATGAAATGAACATTGAAAATAAAGTTTAAACCCTTCCTAATTCATAGAAATTAGGATTTTTTTGTTTCATTAAAAAAATTACGATTTTTGTCTAGGGAAACGACCCCTCACGACCCCACACGACCCCTTTTGCCTAGGAAATGACCCCTTTTGGAGGATTCAACCTTGAAAATCGAGGAAACGCCCCCTTACAAGTTTCCGCGTGTACCCTTCTTTTTGGGAGCATGGGGAAATGACCCCAAGTCATCCCCAAGCCCCCGAAGCACGAGGGAGCTAGCAAATTCGATCCCTATGGACGCGACCCCGTGGAACACTGGTTTCCCTTGCCTGGATTTCACTTTTCCTTTCATGCACTGGCATTCTGGGAGCTGAAGGCCTATGCCTTGGCTTCTGGAACTGCAAAAAGCCTGCCCTGGCCTGGCTCCAACTCCGCACTGCACAGTTCTAGGAGCAAGTCTCCTAGTCCTTGCCACTGAAACTGCGCAATGCACAGTCTCTCTGGGCCTATGCACACATTGAACTACGCATTGCTCAGTTCCAGTCAGCAAGCCTCCCCCACTCACTGTTGGAATTGTGCAATGTGCAGTTCCAACAGGCAGCCAATCACCTCTGTGAACCAAAATTGTGCAATCTCTCCCAGCGTTAACCTGGTTTGTTGCTTGATCTTGTCTTGAAGTGATTTTGGTTTTAAGCTAACATTTGCATGCCATGAGTGTCATCTATATCTCTGGGTACAACAGTTGTTGAGCATCTCTCTAGCAGTTACAGTTAACATGGCCTCCAAGAGACCTGCATCAAAGGAAATGTCGAGAGTAGTATTGGGGAAGCAGTTGAATAAATGTCAGTTGATCTACCAGTTCATGCAGATACTCAGTTTTTCATTGAGAAGGGTACGGATTTAACATGGCAACAAATCAATGATACTTTTGTAGATAACTTCAAGGAAGACTTAGAGGACCAATAAGGTTATATCAATATCCAGTGGTCAAGCTTGTACAAGGTTGCATGCAAATACCCCACCTTCACATGTTCGGACATCATCAGTTGGATTGGCTCACACACTAATCTAGAGACTATGAATTTTAGCAGTGCTAGTGGAATAGAGTTTGCCACCTTCAGGGCGAAGAACTATAGGCAGATCTAACATTTACCTCAGCTGGCGAGGTGCATGGACACACTCATTAAGGGACTTTTGAGATATAAAATGGGCCTCCTACGAAAAATGTAGAACAAAAATGTACTTTATAAACCAATAGGATTCAAGATGATGATGTCGACCATGGGGGATGATTCACCATTTTTGGAATAAAAAGTAAAAATATTAAAAAATAATAAAACTATTTTTTCAACTCGTATTGATAACTTATCTCCCTAAGCTTTTACTCAAATTTCGAGAGGGATTATTCATTGGATGAAAAATTTAATTCCTCATCCAAGGAGTACACATGTTGCATACTTTTGATGGACCTTGCTACACGAAAAATGAGAAATACATGAAAAAATGTGATTGCAATCACATTTTCATGTATTTCCTAATTTGTGTAGTAGGATCATCAACGTTATACAACATGGTTACTCCTTGATGAGGAATCAAATTTGCATCCAACAAGTGTTTCCGCACGAAATTTGATATAACCCATAGAGAGATAAGTTGAAAATACGAGTTGAATATATATATAATATATATATATATATATATATATATATATATATATATATATATTCCTCTAAAATTTGATGATGTAATCAAATCTTATTTTATTATTTGCACTATTATTTTATAATTTCCTTAGGAGGACCATTTTAGACCTCAAAATTCCCTTAATGGTTCTATGCCACCCATATCTTTGTGAACACCAAAGATATTGTCAAGCATTGGGTGAAAGAGTCGTCAAAGTTTAGGTAGATACCTAATCATGTTTACAAGACAAAGGCTCTTAGGAAAGTTTATCAGTTCTTGATCATCTTTGCATGTAGAATATATGGTCAAGAGAGCACACAGACCTTTCTTGAAGGGTGGGTGGTCTTGTTGGACTAGTTGGTGAGTGATGGAAGGCCATTCAATTGGTCAAACTTGTTGGCTCATCAATTGAAATCCCATGTGACTAACACCTGAAATCTGCCCAAGGATAAGCAAGCGAGATTCTACATGTTTGCATATTATTGGATGCAATCTGTGCCCAACAACAGTTTCCTAGCATGCACTAGATATGGACACCGAAAGATATTGTCGTCAACATTTATTGCAAGTTGCTTTTCGATTGCAACTACCGAGGAGTAATGGCAAGGCTGACTGACCATTTCATCATCTCGTTGTATAAGCTTATCTTTGAGCAAGATCTACTTTGCATGTCCCAAGAAGCGATGGAGGTGATACTTAACATTGCAAATTAGTATGCCTCACCCGGTGGCAACTTCATCTGTGTGTTTGGTGGAAAGAAGCCTCTGCATGTTTTACCAAGGTCTCATATCACCTCTCCACGAGGTTATCAACAGCGCGGCATAGGAAGAAGAAGGCACCATGGCTCACTCTTCCTTTGCGGATCAGATTACACGAGATTGGGAGCTTGAAAGATACGGATTTCGAAGTTAAAGAGATATTGAAGTTCGAGTTTGGCACCAAAGAATTTAATCTATATGATCCCCATGGTATTTGCAAGAACCACTGTGCGAAGGTGTATTATCCCTGGAGGTATTAGCAAAAACCTTTGAGGTATTGTTACAACGTAGGAAGCAACAACAACAACAACAACAACAATAAGCAACAAGCCAGTGCAGCACAATGGAAAGAGGAAGATTGTTGAGAACCCAAAGGAAGAGAAAAGCTACAAGATGAGAGCAGATCCTATCACTGAGAAAGTAGCTTTGGCAGCAGAGGCAAAGAGGGAGCAATGGCTAATGAGAGCATAGCGAAGGAAGAGAGAAAAGCAAAGGCTGCAGGAAGCAGAATTAAATTTGTGGGAAACAAAGAAGAAGTTGAAGGAAGAGAAAGATCCAAGACGAGAAAGGGAAGAGAAGTAGAAACAGAAGGAAGAAGAAAGGCAAGGCGCGATGACAGAGCAAACAATGCCCATACAGGTTGAGGAGTTAGAACAACCGAAAATTGAAGAAGAGAGTGAACAAATGTAGGATCAAGAGCTTGCTCATCAGATTGAGCAACTGATTGAAGTGACAAACATGGAGTTGGGGCAGGATCCACAAAATGAAGGCACTGACCTTATGTTGAGAGCACTCGAGGTCACCCCTCAGTCTCCACCACCTCCAGTTCCAGAACCAGTCCCGAGCGAGCAATGAGAGGTTGTTCTCCTTAGTGATGATCCGGTGATGGATGTGTAAAATCTATCATTTGACGGGTTGCAGAAAAAGATTGTGCAGGCGCGGAGGAAGCACTTTTTGGATGATCACACGTCACCTGCATTCATGAAGGAAAGGGTGATAGTGCCAGATGTCAAAAAGCATCCAGTTTCCGTTGTTGATGCCACCTTGGCCTATGCAGGAGCCATGAGCTCAAATGTTAAGTTCCTGTTAATTGAGAATGAACAAATGGCAAAGAACTTGCGGGGTACCATGAAAGACGCAGAACAACTCAAAGAGTAAAGCGCAGTTTCCACAATGGCAGAGATGACGAAAGCGATATTTGTTGAAGTATCAACACTTGAGACTACCATGCAAAAAATCTATGATGAATTTGTCATTGTGCATAAAAAAATTGTCCGTTTGCATGGCTTATAACAGCAGAGCAAAGAGTTTGCTCAAACTCTCAGGAACATACATGTTGCCATCGCCCATGTGCAAGAGTCGACAATGCAGTACAAAGGGGCCTCGCTTCACTTGCCGAAGATGATGAAGCCTCAAACAGAGTTGGAAAAAGCAAAGGTCTAGATGTTGATCCAAAACTATGAGCAGCGTGCCCTGTTTGTCACCAGCATACAGGCCTCATATGCACAATTGTACAAGAGTTTGGGTGTCATGGTGAGTGTGATCACTGTAAAAGTTTTTAAAAATTTTGGACAACCCTCATGGTTCCTAAGGTTTTGTGTTAGATAGGGGTTAAGTCATTTTATGTTTTTAGAGTCTAAGTCATAGGGTTAGAGTCTCATTTCCATCATTAAATAAAGTCCATCAGCATTGTCTGGCCCCTTATGGATCCCATATCATGTTTTAAGTTTCATGTGTTTGGTCATTTCAAAAATTTGAACACGCTACGAAATTGTCTAGGTGTTTTCGTAGCGCAAAGCCTTGAAATTACACTACACGCGCTACGAAATCAAGGATTCGTAGTTAGTCATTTTCGTAGCGCAGAACCTTGAATTTACACTAGATGGCTACGAAATCGGGGATTCGTGATCAATCATGTCTAGCTGTCAAATCCACCAAAATCCATTAAATTTTCGTCATCAGGTATCAGTCCACAAACCTTTCCTCTCACATGCAACCATTCACATCCATCATTAGATTCGTTAGGGGTCATTTGTCATTAGTCATTTTAAATTTCAAAATAGGTTAGTTGATCTTGGTCATATTCATGCAAGAGATAATTGGTGCTGTTCTTAGTCCGAGTAAACAAGCCCAGGGTGAGCAAAAACCAGAGTTCTTCCGTAGGGCTCAAGCGAGGCAGTTCCTCAATTAAGCAAGGCAATTTTCTTCCAGGTTTTCTGCCTACAGGGATTTCAAAGGAAAATTGTCAGAAGAAAAATGAAATCACAGGTCAGGTCGATGTCTAAGAATGGAACCTGAAGGCTTAGATGCTCTCACGAAAGATAAGTCAGTGGAAGAAGCCTTCAAAAATGCAGGTTGTTGGAGTTTCTGTGAGAAATTACAGGGAGGACATAACCAAGTGATCAAGGAATTTGCTCTAAACTTCACAGGTTCACATACAAAGGTTGGAGTTTTAGATTTGCAAATTTCTCCTGAAATTATATCTTTAGTGAAAGAAATTCCTAGAGGTCAAGAAAGGTGGTTTAAGAATTTCAAGTTTGAAATGGCACCCTGAAAGATATTCTTCAAGCCAGAATTTGTAGACACAGATTTAACTAAAGCAGTGCCAAGGGGTTATGTCAAAGATACATATGCCAACCTACTTTCATGCATAGAAAGGTACTTCACCTGTGAAGGAAGATACCACAAGGTGTATTCTTATCATTTCAAACTCCTATTGCATTTCACTAGGATAATCTCTCTAGATCTACCTTTATTTCTGTTTTGAAGTTTAGGCAAGATGTTTGATAAAATACAATTGAAGAAAGAGGCATGTGAAACTTCATTGTTCCATCATGGCTTAGTTAAATTAATTGTCTTGCATGAACTTCATAAGGTAGATAAAGAGTGTTCTGCATTTCTCTTTATGTCTGGCTTTAGAGTTGAAACAGGGTTTAGCCCTAGGGCTAAGGAAATATCATCACCAGAGACTAGTTACCCTGCAGCAACAAGGTCAGGCAGGTTTGTTAAACTGAAGGCTAGAAAATGAGTTAAGGAGCTAGTGACTGAAACACCATTGACTGTTCAAGATACTCTTCAACATTCACAGAAGAAAAAGGTTCAAATTAAGGAAGCAGCACAAGAGTCGTCCATTGGTGAAACAGTCCAGAGGAGGGTAACTAGAAGTCAAATAGCCAAAGAAAAGGGTAAAACAGTGGTCGCTAATGAAAGCCCAATCTCAAAAGGCAGTTTGAATGATCTTCTTCAGGCTATTGACATTGAAGAGTCCCCTTTGGTCCAAGCGAATTAGGTGAGGGCAAGTCAACAAAGATGAAATCTTCTAAAAAAATACAGTTTAATGATCAGGTTTCAGAATTTGTCTTCAAGCCTAGAAGGCCTGTGACTAGGTGGTCAAAAAGGTTACAAGAGGCAGAGCCAGAGGTAGATGAAACAGGGGAGATATCAAGTTTTTGTGAAGAGCCCATAGTTCCACCATCACCCATGCACGAAGATGACAAAAACAGAGTGATCAATACTCAAGAAGAAGAAAATAGCTATGAGGATGTTAAGAAGAAATTGAAACTTGCCAATCTTGAGATTGCTAAACTTAAGAAAAGGGCAAGGAAACATGTAGCTGAGAAGGCCAATTTCAACAGAATGAAGGCTCTGTGGGAAGCTGAAAAAGCTTCAAAACCTGAAGTAGTTAGTAGAAAGGCTCAATACTTCACCTGGACTGTCCCTGCAATCAAGGAGGCAAGGTATGTAAGATGGATCAATGGCAGACTAAGAACTAATATCAAGAGGATGAAAAGACAGATTGAAGATGTTGAAATCCAGTTGAGCAAGTCTGGAGGTCAACCTCAACACAAATGAACAGCGCAGTAAGTGATGAAACCCTAATACAATTTTGGTTGAAACAAAGACATTACTTTTTGAAGATGTTTCAAGGATGGGGAATGTTAAGTATATATGGCATATGTACATAATGGAATAGTTGTAAAGAATCCCCAGAAAGAAATTTTTTGAAGAAAACTATGTAAATTGATTCACACAGCAGTTTCATAGCGCAGTGACATACACAGCAGTTTCGTAGTGTGCTACAAAACTGCTGTAGGTGCAGTTTTGATGTTTTGATCAATTCTCAAAGGAAAGAAGCAGTTATTTTTTGGAGAATGATGCTGCTAGAAAATGTGAGGAGGTCACTTATGAAAGTTTAAAGCTCAAGCAAGGGAAAAACTCAAAGGATAAAGGATATATGTAAAGGCAAAGTTCTGTGCTACAAAAACAACAGTTAGTTTCGTAGCACATCCAGATTGACCTTCTTCATGCATCTTCAAGGAGTCAAATTTTTGTGCTAGTGAAAGAGCAGGGTTCTATGGCTAATGTAACATATGTTACATGATTAAAGGGGCTAGTTTTGTCATTAGAAGATTCAAGGAACATCATTGAAGACCAAGGCTATAGTGCAGCGTACATATTCCTAGTTTTCAGGGCAGATAAAGGAGAAGATATTAAAGGCTAGTAGGAGGGTTATGGACATTACCAAGGTCGAAGTTAAGGAGGAGCAGTTGTCAAGCATCGAATTTAATTCCTAGATTAGGTTGTTGTTATCATAATAAGGAGTTGTACTCCTAATTGTATTAGGACTCTAAGACAGTTAGTTAATTGTTACTTGTAATTAATAGTTCGTTTTATGTATGAATAGGTGTCAAGCTAGGAAATTTGAATTCCCCTCAAGTTGGATCAAGGAATCCAAGAATGTAATGATAGCTCTATAAAAGACAAGAGGTGGAATTCCTCAGGGTTGGTAATTTTCGAAAGAAACAAGCACACTGTGTTATTGTATGAGACTATATGTTTTCATGTTAATATAGAGATATTGGCTTCACTACTCAGGATTCAAAGAGGGTTTTAATGTTTGATTTTCTCATGGCTTTCTTCATTCACTTACTTGCAGTGGTATAAACACATGTTACTTAGAATTCATTGATAATGCTCTAACTTCCTTCATGTGTTTATAAATTGTGTTCCTTGCATTATGTCTCTGTTTTGCTGATATATTAAGACTCTTTATGCCCTAACTTCCATGTTAAGATGATCTTGCTGTTGTACTGAACCATACTTCGACTCCATAGCCCAATAGACGTTTGTTGATTGGTATTTCAACCATTTATACATTTTTGTTTGATTTTTCCATAGAGTTAGCCATCTAATTTTCAAATTAAAACCTTTAACCCAGTGAGAGAGCCCTCTCAGGTTGAGGAGGCTAAGCCTCAACCAAAAGATTGGTTTGAATAGTTACTCAAAGTCTTCCTGATCAACAGCCTATCAGGGTCTGGTTTTGTGATAACAGTGAGAACGCACAAGATCCCATCAATCAATTCGCTCACTGAAGTTAAACACAAGAACCAAGTCCGGCTAGAGATTGACAGGTACATGGAACAACGGAGGCAAGAGGCCACCAAGGATAACTTGGAAATGAGCGCACAAAACATACAATAGTACATTGGTGGTCCTGTCACGGTCAACACCATGTTGCACATGCTTCAAGACGAGTTGGATATAGGTTCCAAGACCATATACCCAGAAGTTATTGAGGCAAGAGTCTACTATCAAAAGGACACCATTAAGCAGTTTGGGGACATCATCACACAATACCAAGCTTGGCATCAGTACGTGACCGAGAAGCACTAAGTGGAGGTTGCCAAGTTGGTCCTTCCCCAAATTTCAGAGTCATTGTGTTTTGTCTTGTTAGACTAACTCTAGCTTATTTTGTCTCACATGGGTACATGTGGAAAATGTAATATTATTTGTAAATATGTTGCAAGTGAAATTCTAAGTGTCATTAGTGGAATATGAAAGGTCATCATTTTATGTAATGAGTTATTTGTAAAGACGTTGAAGAGTCATGAGGGTAGTCAAAGAGTCACAAAAGGGAATGACAAGGGTCACCTTACCCTTTCTTATAAATAGAACCTCATAACCAATAGAACAAGCTTTTGGCTAGGCTTAGGCTTAGAAAAGGCTTGGGAGTATTGTGATGAGCCTTGGCTTCTCCATAGCGTAGAGTGAGTATACTTATTTGGATAAGCAAGTGTTCTTGACTGTAATGTTCCACTATTAGGGCTAGTGGTCGTCAATGGTGTATGTATGGATGGAACTTTCACTTATAATAATAATAACAAAGCCAACACGTTTTCATGGATATGTTGTTATTGTAGTTGGACTATTCTAGTTGCTTTAGCAATGTATGTTGTTTAACTTACACATTTTCTTATGAACTACTTTGTATGCAATTGTATGAATATTGTTGAATGTGTGTTGTTAGATTAACCACTTTAATTTGTGGACTATTCTGCATTTTAGCTTGTGATGTCATTACGCTCGCGTGTTCCTTTTAGACTACGTATTATTATAGGCTTCTAAGAGGCACATTTCATTTTCCCCTCCGTGTGTTAGAACCCCCATGCATCTCACTTGACTCGCGGCAATGTCACACACTTGCTCTCACCCAAAGTTATCTTACTTGCCTCTACGCGCTACCGTGGTCCAGGCATTACACTACCACTCACTGCTGAGACTTCTCCTCCAAACGGTTTGAGGTCTAGTTGGGACTTCTTACTAGGGAGATCCCCTAAATGTTGGTGGGTCCAATACTGTCAACACAACTTTATTATGTGCTACAACATGTTTGGATTTTATTATGTGCTAGCACATTCCCTTCATGTATACCCTCCCCACTTTATTTTCAACTTTATAGAAAAAATTGTTAATATAAGATGTGTTAAAAAGTGTACTAAGTTCATAACATTTGGTTTCATAGTGGAGAGCCCTTAATTGACACCTTGCAAACAACAACCTATATGATTTTCGCTATAACTAGTGTTATGGAACTCCAACACCTTGTATGATTTTCGTTATAACTAGTGTTATGGAACTTCAAATGAAGTGACACTAAGGGTTGTAAAGAAAACAAACTGAACTATATCTGCTAGAAACTTTAGCAACAACAACATGGAAATTTTGTGGATACAATGCAAACAAGTCAGTACTTTTTAGTTCAAAAAATTGGCTAAACATAATAAGCATTACTAGACATAAAACTTAATTCATGCCATATCTATTATCACTTCGGGTAATGAGCTCCATGCTCATATTTGGTGTACATTATGTATATGTTGTTTTATCATAACATTTCAACTACTCAAAACATAACATAAATATTATGTTAGTATCCTCTCCCATCCTTGACAAGATTTACTTAATGAAATCTCAAAACCAATAAACTAAATTATATGATAGTTTTACCATATTAAAAGATTGTTAGCATGTTCTCCATCCATTATAGTATTTACTGAAGTCTCAAAACCAATAAACTAAATTATATGATAGTTTTACCCTATAAAATAAATAAAGAGAAAAATATAAAACAGAATGAAATATTGACATACACTCCACTATATGACAGCTACTATCATTGACTTCTTCCATCAAGTTCAATAGTTATATATATCTCAAAACCGTTGTCCAAAGATGAACACACAATTTCTATACACAATTTCTATACACAATATCTCAATCAAACACTCAAGATCCGAACAAATCACTATCTCACAAAAATCACTGTTCGAGATAATATCTCAATGGCACACTCAAAATAGAAACAAATCTATTTAAAGATCTGGCAATACCATACATAGAATATGCATGTTCACGTAAGCAATTAATCATCACAACTAGAGACTACGTCTAGAAAACCTAACAAACGATATATCAAAATCACGTGGGCATGTGGGTTGGCACTGGGCTTTCCCACATTCTAAAAGAGATCAAAATAAATGAATATTGTAGCATTTGGACATGATTGATCTTAAAAAACCAAAGAACTTGCAATTATGATAGCATAATACAAAAATAGGGCCGAACAACAAAATTTCATTTGCTAACTTACTAGTTAGGCTATGCAATGAATGCAATCAGCGCGTCTCAAGGGCAGTACGCAATAGATTTCTCTTTATTTTGTCCCTGGATCTCCAATCCATTACAACCACATGAAGCACACAGATCGACTACAATGTGACGATGGTAATATGTTACAGGATATTTGCATTTGCCTGGAAAGGCAAGCAATACATATTAGAAATTACTTCGTTCTCAAGATAAACGATTCATTTCTCATAGAAAAATTACAATATCCTTTGAGCCTTGAAAAAAAGGTTAGCTTTGTGTGCATTCAAAGGGATGTACGGCCCCTTCACCAACGTCATGCATTCTAAAGCGTTGCAGAAGTTCGAATGGCCTGCACAATACATAATAATAATCAGGGCAGAAGAGAATAAGTGTTCACAACATGAGAATAACTAATTGAGCACAGGATTAGTAGCTGAAAACAAGAGAATCCAGACCAAGTACGTCCAAAGAATATATACTTTCTAGGCAGATACTATGTTGCTCTAGCAGTATTCATTTCATGTCCCTCCATAATTCTCCGATCAATGGGAGAAGTGGCACTTTATCAGTAAAGAAAATGTTTACATTTATCGTTCCTTTCAACAATGATGTACAATCAATATGTATTTGCTAGCAAAACTAAAAATTGTATTACTGGAAATATCACTTTGGGGTTATCAAACTACATGGATTTACTTCCTATTCAGTAAGCTCACCTTTGATTTTGGACAAAACCATTGGATATATATATATATATATATATATATTCGCAGGGAGAAAGGAGAAAGGAGACACGAGAAAGGTTTCCTTGAAGACTCTCAGCACCTTTCACTATTTCTTCATAAAATACGATGATAAAAGGTTAAAAAAAATCTCAATTACAAAAAAAAAAGGCTGCTTAAACCCTAAGGCAGACCTCACAGCGGTAATCAACTTGGAGAAGGACAGCGTAACTATTAATAACAGAGAACATTTTCGTGGCAATTAAATGACCTCTTTGATCTACCAATCATCATAAATGACATATATCACAAGTACCACTTTCAGGGTCAGGGGAATCAAGCAGTGATCCCATTGCAAACTTGGATGCAACTCATTCAGCAAATGAGAATGAAGAGAATGATGATTCCGATGATGACTTTTAGCACTTGTAAGTGCATTATCGTAGTATCATGTTATTTTAGACTATAGAGGCCATTTAGAGCCTACTTCTTGATGTATTTTGCTTCACTGATGTTTTACATTAGGTACAATTTTGGTTATATGCACTATTACTTGGTATATAAAATAGAACTTTTGCATATTTGTGTATAAATGGTTTGGATTCAAATGGATGAACATGAATATATATGTTTTTCTTTAAAAAAATTGAATATTTTATGTGTTTTTGGTCAGCCATTGTTTGATTTGGTTTATTTACTGGTTTCAACTATTTCATAGTCCACAAAGTTTTCCAACTTGATCACTAGTTTGATTCCAATAACACTCACTGATAACAAATTGTATCTTACACTATTTGTTACCTTGATTTCTGCATCCTAAATTCTACTTATCAATAAAATCAACGTTGGTAGCAAATTGTATCTTACACTATTTTGTTACCTTCATTTTTGCATCCTTATTTACCCATTCCAATGGATATGGACTAGGATGATCTCGAACCACTCATACTAGCTTGTTGTCCAGCTTTGCTTCAATGAGATTCACCTCTAATCGTGAGTCAAACAGAGCATCAACTTTCATCTTTTTGACTTGTATCTTTATATGGAAGAGTTTGGTCATCTCGTTCTCTTCTTATTGTTGAAGGTTAGTCAAATCACCCCCTTCTGCGTTGATGTACAAACAATATTTTTGTCCACATCCGAACTCCTTTCCACTTGATTGCTAGAATTTGTTGCTATGATATTTTTCTTCTTCACATCTTTCCCCTGATTCTTTGAGTTGAGTTCTAGATGCAATTTCCATCCTTTGTATGATCATCGAGACGTTACAGTGGTTGTGGTGGTTGTTGGCATCTTTGCATTGGTGTGTAGTTGTTGTCTATTTCCCCTCTCCCCTTTCAATTTCTACTTCCCTTCTTTCAAAGCTTCTCAATGTTCCTTCTTCTTTGAACTACTTGGTTACACTTTCTTTTGGCCTATGCTTTCCAGGTACTATGCCTGTACACGAGTCTCATCCGACCATTATGAGTTTTAACAACATCATTTGCTTTCATAGATGACTATGTAGACCCCCCGAATACTTGAGTAAATCTAGGTTCTTGCGAGCAATATCCAACATTACTGCCATCTTCTTAAATTCTTTGGTGTACTCCTATACACTTTGCCCTTGTCTCTACCTGAAGTAACATCATTGGATCCAACTGGACCAATACATACCCAATAGGTTAGAAGTGGTGTTGGTGTTTGTAGCGCAAGAAAGTACTTATGCACAGGTCTAAGTGTATAGGCACGCAAAAGTCTCCCAAGATCTCCTTAGAACACTTACTCAAACGCGAGCAAGTTGTTAATGTAACATAGCCTAAGTTTAAAACTTAGGAAAAATCACATAATTATTATGTTGGCTAATTGACCTAAAGTAAACATAAGAAAAGTAATGTAAGCTACTTTAATGATTATATTTTAATCTTGGTTGTTTATCTCAAGTGAGGCGAGATATAATCTCGGTTTTCACTTTGGAGATTAGGGTTAGGGATTCAGCTCAATGTAAAGTTATAAAAGCAAGGCCAAGGAGAGGAGAAGGCACACCATGCAACAACACAAAACATTGAGAGAGGCATCTCAGTGAGAGGTGGAGAAGGACTTCTGTTCTAATGTTTTGAGTCCAAAAAAGTTGCAAGTGAGGTGTAGCATTGGAGATCTAGATCAGCCAAGGACATCGATGACCAATCTAGGGCTTGATCTATTGGATCAAATTCAAAGCATTGTATAATTGTAATTTTCTTAGTTGGGCCATTATCCCAAGGCAAGAGGCCAAGTAAGTTAAGAATTTTCATGAAAATTGTTGATTGGGAAAAATATGTTTGTGTTAGTGTGATTGAGATTGGTTATGTGAAATTTTGCTTCCGCTAATTAAGTTAAGAACTTAGTTGTGCATTTAATAAGTAGATCTACAATCTGCGAGGTTAACAAATTGTCAAGTGCTATGTTCAAAGAAAAATTAACAACTAGGACTTTATGAGAATTTTAAAATCTTCCCAATAGCTACTGTAAAGTGCCCCTCTAGCCTTGGGGTTTCCATGTGTCTTTCCCACTAAGTCAACGCATGGCCTTCTAGTTTCAGACAGACGAAAGAAATTTTCGGTTCTTCCTCTACATGATGAATACTAAAATAAACCTCGAACTGTAGCAACTCGTGATTCAGTTCCAAAGTGTCAATTAAACCCTAATATGGCTTGATGTTGACCTTCGCTTGCATCTTGAATAGGGACAGTGAAGGGTTCATAGAACTCGAATTAGGTCGTTCTTTTTCGAGTTGTCTCTTAGACTCCTCCTTTGGTTCTTGATCCCTCAATTTTTCCTTTGATATGACCTCTAAGTTGAAACCTCTATCTTCTATGATTCCAAACTTATTTGCCAGAGCTACAATGAGGAGGTTCATATTACAACTGATATTTGTGACATACTCTTCCAACCTTGCCAATATCTCCTCTCTCAAATGGTTATTAATAGATTCGTTGGTAATCTAGATCATTATGAGTAATTTTAGGAAACATGTCATGACTGAGAAAAAAATAGCATTTCTTAATAAAATAAGAAAAGAGAATTAATTGAGCATATGGGTAAAAATTTGAGACATGGGAGGTTGAATAATATGGAAAATAGAATTTAGGAAACTACTAATATTGCATTAAAGGACAAGTCACATCAACAAAACTACTATGAAAAGAGGTCTAATCTAAAGAAAAAGGCATGTTATGCAACCTAATGATGGATGATTGTCCTAAAGCTACAACTGCTATTGTGTGATTAGTGTGATTGACAAGTATAGATTTTGTATTCAACGTGGGAACCTTTTGAAATTGTTATGAACCCAACTCACAAAAAGATACAAAAGATAGATGAACGCCTTAGAAACAAGCCTCTTTGAGGGGGCAACCTCCTTTACATTACACAAATGAACAATTCTTGGATGATACAAATGACAAGACCTCCTTTCTATATATAGAAGTCTAAGGGGTCATAATATAATCAGAGCCGACATAACAATAATAGTGTAAGGGCACAATAATAACAATAGTGGGCATCTATGAGTTACAACAATATAATAAGGGGGTTGTACTAATAACAATAAGGGGTTGCACTAGTAGTATAGGGACCTAACATGCCCCTCTCCTTCAAAAAGTGTTGTCCACAACGCTTGAGTAGTTCTTGATGCTTCTGTATAAAATTCTTGTCCTCCCATATGGAATCTTCAGCGGGTAAGTTCTTCCACTAGATGAGATACTCTGAAATTGATCGATTTCATAGCTATCGAGTTCTTGTTTCTGTGACTGCTCTAGGTTCCA